>PVKC010012764.1:0-23433 GCA_004027635.1 Crocidura indochinensis
CAATCCATATTTCTGGGTAGAATTTTATGGAATACTATAAATATATAAAATATACTAAACTCTAAGAACACATTTGGTAAAGACTTTGCTGCTTTTGAGGTCAGAGCAGAGAGCCTCTGGTTATAAGTGAACAAGAGACTTCCATGGTCAAAATACAAATAATATATTCTTATGCATCCGCATTACATTAGAAAGTGATATATACTTGTATAAATACATTATTTTCATTTGAATTTTTATCATGATGATAAGTCCTTATCCAATCATAGGAAGTATCCTTTGCATTTCCTATGAATTGGCAGAGCAAAATGCAGCTAATCTTACAGAATTTCTGAAAACTATAGTATGGTGTATTTTGAATTACCCAGTGATTGATATTATAGTAAAAGCATTTCATCTGGTTTAGATTACCAAGACTGAAGTGAAAGAGAAACTTGATATATTGTAGTTTGAGACAAAATATCTGTTCTTCATCATACTCTGCTCCCGAAGTACTAAAAAGTAATATTCATTGCTCAAGATAGTAGAAACATTGACAGGCAATTCTTAATCAAAGAGTAGTAGATGATAAATGATGCTCGAAGCCTTTCCTGAAGGAAATAAGAAAATGGAAATCACCAATAAATTATGCTTTCATAAAATCTTATGGTATTTTAGTTTTTTAATTATTATATTAAATTTTTATTTTCCTATATTATAATGCCATAGTGTAATAATAAGGTGGCAAATCTTGTTGGGTAGATCTTAGACTCTTTGATGGAAGTGAGGTAACTGGATGAGATTTACCCAGACAATAAATATCAACACCATTGTAAACACTTTAATTTAACTAAAATATATTTGGCAAATAAATGATATATTAAAGTTCAATAAAAATTATGAATGCTAGAAAATAAAGTAGGAAAACAAAACTAATCTTTTATATATCAAAGGATCCTGCATTGATTAGAATATATCAAATAGGATGATGTGACTGTCTCAGGAGAGTGTTTGACACTGGTATTGGGATGTGTGTGGCTGACGAAAAATAGCAAAGGAGAAACAATGTCAACCAAGGGTTATATTTTACCCTCTTACTAGCAGCTTTTCCTGTTTCTCTCTGCTTTTGCTGGCTTTGAAGATGCAGTAAAGCTGAAGAAAATTGGCTCTTGCCAACAACCTTGCAGCAGGAAGTGAGATGTCTTTCTCTAAAAGCGTCTGTTGAAAAACCAGCCCTGAATTATGACCTTGATTGCAACCTTGTTAGAGGCAAAGCAGAGTACCAGTTAAGCACTGCCAGTACCCATATGAGATAATAAATGTTTTTTTAAGAACCACTTATGTTTGGTAATTTGTTGCACAATAAAAGATAAGGAGTACAATGTAATCTGTTTGTTACAGGCATTGGAACATCTGTGAAAAGAAAATATCTACTTAAAAAATGATTTTCCAAATAATATCTAAAGGCCTCAAGGTTCAGCAGTGTGTAGGAGAGAGGAAATGTGATATCCGTGTTGAACGACAGTATTTCATTAGGAATTTATTAAGGTTTAAGCTATAAAGAAATGTTATCCCATTACCCAGGAGACAGGGAAGAGATGTATTTTAACTAGGAAATAGGGACGTCTTGTCCTTCTCTTTGTTCCTCTTTCTTCTAACATGCTAGTATATTTCCTTTGGGTCCTGAGTCACAAAGAAATGCATTTCCCTTTCCACAAGCATCTGAATCCCTGTTCTGTCCCAGTCACCCAACAGATTCCTCAACAGATTCTTGACAGAATATTTCATGTGTGGGAAAATGTTTCAGTGGAGTGATTGTAATATTCCAGAGAGTGATGCTAAATTTCTTACCTGCAGATGAACATTATAATTATGTTTCCTTATCTGTAAATTGTGCATATCATACAATCCTAGCAGAATCCATGTGAAAGAAAATTAAGAGTTCAGAAAAAGCTAATGATAACATCTGTACCTCTTATTACTTATTAATCTCTCTTTAACTTGATCACTCATCTGATTGTGACAAGACATATACTGTATATTCAATTTTACAGGAAGCATGTGGTGGATAATGGATATATAGGAGAGCTAATGAAGAAGATGAAACTCAGGTAAAATGATAGACAAGCAGTGTTGACCAGTGTTCCTCTCAACTAATCCTAATTTACACAGTGCCCATTCACTCTATCATTCATCTCTCTCTAAAATCCTTTAGTGGGGCTTATGACACAAATATTGGAACTTACTCAACAATTATAGTCAAAATATTTAGATAGATGGCCAAATTAAGTATAGCGCATCCTTAAATACATTATTATACTGAAGCCTTTCACATGGGTGGCAGCCCAATTTGACATGAGGGAATAGACACAGCAAAAAAATTTTTAAAAAGTTAAAAATAGCTTACATTCTGACAGCTGCTAAAATGAGAAATTTAAAAATAAAATCAGAAATTTTTACTCAGGGATTGAACTCCTGACCATTATCCTACCATTCTTCTATGCTCTTTGCAAATCTTCAAGTTACTCTGATATTTAAATTTTGTTTTCTCAAATATGTACTTTCACTGCTTGTTTTATTTTATAAAAATTTCTTAGACTATTAAGATTATAAATTTTGTTCAGGCACAACTTATGCAAATATTTCAAGCAAAAATTATTTCATTATCTTGGTCTAAAATAATATATTTATTTAAGGGGCCTGGGAGATAGCATGGAAGTAAGGCATTTGCCTTTCATGCAAAAGGTCATCGGTTCGAATCCCGGTGCCCCATATGGTCCCCCGTGCCTGCCAGGAGCAATTTCTGAGCATGGAGCCAGGAGTAACCCCTGAGCACTGCCGGGTGTGACCCAAAAACCAAAAAAAAAAAAAAATATATATATATATATATTTATTTAAGTTCCTTATAAAATTGCATAATATAAATATAAACACCTTTACATGAAAATAACCCAACTAAATAACAACTAAAATTGTTTTTAACTCTTTTGGGGGGTTTAGGGTCACACTCAGCAATGCTTAGGAGTTACTCCTGTATTTGCACCTAGGAATTATTCCTGGTGGTGCTCAAAGGATGCTAGCTATCAAAACCAGGTCAGCTACAAGGCAAATGCCTTACCCACTATTGCTCTGACCCATAAATTTAATTTTTGATTTTTAATTCAAATAACTTATTTGTAAAGATATTTATACTTGAGTTTTAAGCATATAATATTTCAACATCAAGCCCAGCACAGTGTCAACTATATCACCAGTGTTTTCATACTTTATCATCTACCAACCACCCCACCTTTTCATTGTCATCCCTCAACCCCTGCTTGCCACCTTGACAAAGACATTACAACTTTTGGTGATTGCAGTTTAGATTTCATGATTTCAGTGTTGTCGAATCAATGCTTTGGATATTTAGATATATCAGTCTCCAAGGAATAATGAAATCATGCAATTTGCTGCAACCTGGTTGGAACCAGAAGATATGATGAGTGAAGTAAACCAGAAGAAGAAAGAAAAGCACAGGATGATCTCATATATTTCTGATATGTAGAATAACTAATGAATTAATGTAATATAGTAAAGGGGGATGCTTATATTTGGCCCGTGTATTTTAAGATGATCAATTCCCATATTCTATATGACAGATTCTAATATTGCCCACCAAGGAAAAGACCTATAGTGTTAATTTAAACTAGATAGTGCAGATGGTAAATTCCTTATGAATCAAGTAAATGTTTCTAGTATTATTAGCTTACTTTCCTCATTTACTTATAAATATCTGCTAATGCCAGCAAATGTCATTGTACAGAAATAAAATTGATCAAATGGATAAGTAGTGAAATAGCATGTTGGAATGACCTAAATATATATTTGAACAGTTTCAAACTCAAACAATTACTTTCATCACTTCTGAACATATTTTTTCAAACACACTATAATCAAAATTGGTTAAAACTGATGAGTTTTTAGTATCTTCCAAGAGCTGAAATACAAAAAAATATTGAATCAGAGATATAGATCTCAGAAGTCATCATCATTAGTATATATAACTAAGCTGTGCCATGAATTTAATTTGATCAGCACTTGTCATCTCTTGGGGCTAGAGAGATAGTACAGTAAATTGGGGTTTGCCTTGCACGTGGTCAATCCAATTCCAATCCCACCATCCCAAACAGAGAACTATATGGGTCTTCCAGTAGTGATCCCTGAGTGCAGAGTGAGGATTAAGCCTTGAGCACTGCTGAGTGTGGCTCAAAATCAACCAACCAAAGAAAAAAAAAGAACCTTTCAAACATTTTATCTCTTGTAATCTCTTTATCATTAGAGGTAGACATTATCTAAATGATTTAACTATTCCAAAGTCTAGTATTCTAAGAAGTTTCTGAAATTGTCATTATAATAATAAATACTACTAAACCTTGGTTTATTTCCTAACATGTAGAGTTATGTGCAAAACATTACTAGTGATAGTCTTATATTTCATACAAATATTATGAAATATTATATAATTCTGAACAAAGTTGAAATATAACTCTTCAAAGTAAATTTTAACACTATGATGAATTATATGATTATTTCTATATAAATATAATTTTCATCTTATATACATTGAAAATTAAAAGATATTTTAATAGCTTGTATCATAGTCTTTCTCCTTAAATTTCCATGTTCTATTGACTTTATTCAAATACTAATATGCTTTATCCAATACTAGAATCTAAATAATAATATTGATCAAATACTAATATATACAATTCTCATGGAAATTGAATGTTAAATATCTACTACTGCTTAAAAATGTTTATGAAATTGGGGTGCTTACTTTTTCCCTGGAGCCAATAAGAAGATGTAGTTTATTCAAAAAGGAATAAGTTTCCACCAAATATTTAACAATATATTATCTTCTTTCTTGTTTGTCAAAATTTTGAGAAAACACAATACAAGAGAAAGTTTATGTTGAGGAAAATCACAGGGAAAAAGTTAGAACAAGAGTATCTAATCAAGTTAGCAGGAAAATTATAGTAACTCTGAGTTTAACTGTGACCAAATATAACTTTGGAAACTTTGAGAAACTATAAAGTTTTAAAGCTCACAAGCATAAAATACCACTGGTCAATAAAGTGGAAGCAAAAATAAATAAATGGAACTGCATTAAACTGAGAAACTTCTGCACCTTAAAGAAAATGGTGCAGAATAGGATACAAAGACAATTTAACCAATACCCATTTGATAAGGGTTTAATATCTAAGATATACAAGGCACTGGTAAAATGTAACAAAAGAATTCTTAACTCCATCCAGAAATGGGGCGATGATATAAACAAACATTTCATTGAAAAAGAAATACAGATGGCCAAAAGGCACATGAAAAAATGCTCAACATTACTAATCGCCAGGGAGATGCAAATCAAAATAGCAATGAGCTATCATCTTAAAACACAGAAGAATTCATAGTGGTAATGTGGACACAGGGAGAAAGGGAATCAAGTCATGATGATGGGCATGCTGACTAGTCAGCCTTTTTAGGAAACACTTGAATAATTCCTCAAAAACTACAATATGAGCTTCCACATGATCCATCAATACCACTACTAGGGATATATGCTAAGAACCCCAAAAACATAAAACAAAAAGCCCTCTTCATTCCTATGTTCGTTGTAGCACTATTTACAGTAATCAGACTTGGTAAACGACCCAAGTGATCAAGAACAGATGAATAGATAAAGAAATGGTAGTACATCTGCACAATGGCATACTATATATAAATGAAGTTATGAAATTTGCTTAGACATGGATGTGGAGAGAGTATTATGCAAGCAAAATGAATCAGAGGAAGAGGGATAGATATGAATAATCTCACTCATTTCTTGTTATAGAAAAAGGATAGTATAGTCAAAATATCAGAGAGAATAAATATAAGGGACCAGAAGGAGCAGTTTATGGTAGGAAGCTTTTTACAAATAGTAGATGAATAGTTAAAGCATAGGAAGGATAACTATGAGAACAATAATTCGAACTGATCACGCTGGACAAGAATTGTGTACTAAAAGGAGACACAGGGATATGCATAATACCTCTTCATTAACAATAATACAAACCATGGTGTCTAAAAGGAAGAAATAAGGAGAGAAAGAATGAGAAAGAGAAGTATAATGCATGCCCCAGAGGCAGGTAGTGAGAAGGGTGGGAGGGAAACTGGCAACTTTGGTTTCTTGAGATGTACACTAGTTATGGGTGGTGTATATTGTGTAAGACTGAAACTAAATAATAAATAACTTTGTGATCATGTTGTTTCAATAACAGGGAAAATAACTTAAAATTGGTCTGCTATGCTGGCAGGATGGTGGCATGGATGCACTCTGGGAACATTGATAGAGGGAGGTGCCCGAAACCCAACTATGAAGAACTTTGTAAATCACAGTGGTTTCCATAAAAGCACTTAAACTTTTTTTCAAATTTTCTTACCAGCCCTTTAATAAAAGACTGTGAAACTTGAAAAAAAAGAAAAACCTCACATCTCTTCTATCTAGAGGAACATAGAGATATGGAAAGGTTAATTAGAGGAGCACAGCTAAATTGGCTAAAGATGAAAAAAATCATATGAGACAAAATGTTTGAGTCTAGAGATATAGTTGTGTCTTAGAGCACCTGCCTTATAAGCACGTTGTATGCATTCAAATACCAACATTGAGAAAATATTTGCATATCATACATAAAATAAAGAGATAATTTCCAAGATATATAAATCACTTACAAAGCCCAACAACAAAACTAAAGCTTAATCCAAAAAAAAAAAGATACTTCTCTGACAAGAAGACATAAAGATGATGAACAGGCATCATTATCTGTTATCAGAGAAACACAGTAAGAAATAACAATAAAATGAGAATTATATATATATACCAAAAGTATATTTGAAAAGCAAATAAACCAAAACGTTAGCAATCAGGGTTTGTAAGAAAATGATAAAATAAAAAAGGATCCCTTATTCATTGTTGATGGGAATGCTGTCTGGTTCAACCTCAATGGAAAACAAACTTCTCAGAAATGTAAGAATAAAAGTGACTATTGATCTGTTTCCACTTCATCTACCCTAGGAAAATACAAAAATAACTCAAAGAACTATATTTACAACTATTTTCAGTGCCAAGTACAATAGTCCAGATATGGAAACTCAAATATCCTACAATAGGTGAAACATGCATCTGTATAAAGGATTACACGTGAAATCTTGCAGTTTGTCACAACTAAGATGGAACTGGAAGGCATAATGTTAAGCAAAATAAGAGGGAAAAGATGTTCACATTTATGTATGTAAACAAAACACAGAAAGACAATATCAAATGGTACTGAAATATAATGACTGTTAAACTTTGACTACAAAAATGAAATTACCCAACAAAATAGTAAGGGAAGCATTGCATAGAGCAGTGTTTTGCATTCTTTTCTGTGTAAAGGCAAACTTCTTTCATGAAAAAAAAATCATGAGGTACATCACCATTAGAAAATGTTAAAAAAAATTAACTCTGTGCCTATATTGACTATATATAAAGTAATTCTCTTGAATAGAAATGAAATAATACAAAGAAATTATTTTATAATTGTTCATATTTCTGTTCACTGACTCAGTGTGAATCTGGGCCTGTTTGGCTGAACACAAAACTTATATTCTTTCAGAAATCAAAGAAAGACACACACACGTAGCTCTTCATCAACAGTTCTCAGTCTCTGTCTTTAGTTTTTATAGCAATCAGGCTTGAAAATTTCATCTCATACAAATATGTAGTGAAAAATGGGAGCAATGTCAAAATAGCTTTGTTTGCCAGAATGGGAACTCCTTGGCAGTATTCAAACAAAAACTGTCCAAAGGTAGATCAGCAAATCTTAGCTTGAAACCACAATTTTGTCTCAGTTAGTTCCTCCTGCTTTTGTAAAGTCATGTCCTTTCTACCACCTGATGCTGAGTTATAAGGGTCCCTAATATAGTCAAGGCATTCAGTGGAGACTGAAGAGAAATAAAATGACAGCTTCTCAACAGTTTTTAAATGTTTAACTATTAGCTCACACAGTGCAGCAGTGTGAACACCTTGCCATTGCTTGGTGAGTGAGAACATATCAAGATTAGCACTTTCCAAGTGTTGATGCCAGAGTTGCACCTTTGAACAGAATCCATATATTTTATCTGTACTTGTAAGCAGGTTTTAATTTCTGCCTTGCATTCATGTGTTCAGTTCATTCAGATGATGAAAAATATCTGCCAGTTATGCCAGCCTTGCACACCACTTATCACTAACAAGCAGCTTTGCATAATCTGATCTCTCATTTGTCAGAAATACTTTACATTCCTCCCGCAATTCATACACATGAACCAAGACCTTGCCACTTGACAACCACTAGACCTCCGTATGAGACAGCAAAGTTTTATGCTTCACTCCCATCTCCTCAACACAAAGCTGCAAACAACACCTGGCTCTGTACATGCTCATTACCAGACCCCAAGGTCTTTTTCTGTGGTATCAGGAAACTTTCTGTTTAGTTGTGGATGATAAAATCAAGCCTCTGTAGCTAGAGATTTTGGTATTTGCACTGATCATAAGATAAGGGCTAGAATAGAGTCTTTATGGTTCTAGAAGTTCAGTTCCAGCATTGTTGTTGTAATCGGTCTTCTGTAATGAGTGGTCTTGGTTCTTGCTCAGATCCTAGGCCGAAGCCTAGGATAGAGTCTTCCTTATAGTTCCAAAAGTTGTGCTCAGTCTCCATTATAAAAGTTGAGCCTCTGTGATTAGAACTCTTGATTTTTGTACAAGTCCTAGGCTACAGCCTAGTGTAAGGTTTTTCTTATTGGTCCCAGGATAAATTCTGCCCAGTCATGGTTGTCACAGTCAGTCTTCTGTAGTTAGCTCTCTTGGTTCTTGCACAGATCAAAGGACACCATGCCTTCTGATTTTCTCTTACCGTTAGGTGATGTGATAGGACAACTTGCTCTTAGATCAAGTTGTCTTTTTCTTGTTGGTGGGATGTCATATCAGAACTGATGCAAGCTGGTGCCAGTGCAGTGTTTGAAATTTCCCAGTGGAGTTTGATTCCTGATGTTGTTGCAGGGAGCTATCTCAGTTCTTTGACTGGAACCTGGAGTTTGATGTTGTATGAACACTGTCCAATCTCATGGAGACTGAGTTGTATCCACATGACACATCTTCAGAGGGGGAGGCGCCCTGTGTTATAAAAAGTATGAGTTCTTATCCCTAGAAGATACGATCTTGTTCCTGTATACATAGTTTCCCCCTTTTTACGGTGCCTATATAAAAGTGTATTGTGTCATAGTGTATTGCTTGTGCTATTGTGGGTAAGAATGACAGGCTACAGAGTCTCTATGGTCTGGTTTTGACTTGAACTTTTATCCCAGGCAAGACTTTTTCTTCTCAGTTTTTCTAACAAGCAGTACCAAAACCGGTGAGGATAAAGAAAATATGTATTTATTTGTTCTAGTATATATATATACATATATACATATGTATATATATAAAAATAGAACAAATAAATAAAACTGAATTAAAAAAGTAATTGTAAACAAGTGATGGAGGAGGATACCTTTATATTTGGGAATAAACACACTAAGATGCATTATTACAAAGATATTAAACATGCAAAGGCAATTTAAACCTCAGAGTTAGGTCTTTTTAGATATTCTTGTGGCAGGTGAAGTCCAAGGCACTTTTTTATCACACACCTTAGTCTTGATTTTGAGACATGATTTGCAGCATTATGGAATCAGGTAGTGTCCTGGAACTGGGGATCTTTCTGAAGTTGAATCTGATACCATGCAAAAGTCCAAGTTTTAAGGGGGTGAGAAGGTCCATATGGCACGAGTTAGCAGGCCTGTTGGTTGTAGTTTCTTGCTGGGGCACAAGATATGGGACTGAGAGGTGTCTTATTAATTTTTTTTTTGTGGTTCTTGTGGTTTTGGGTCACACCCGGCAGTGCTCAGGGGTTACTCCTGGCTCTATGCTCAGAAATTGCTCCTGGCAGGCACGGGGACCATATGGGAATCCGGGATTCCAACCGATGACCTTCTGCATGAAAGGCAAACGCCTTGCCTTCATGCTATCTCTCCGGCCCCGAGAGGTGTCTTTTTGTTTCTTTTTGTTTAGGAGCTGGCTGGTGGTTTGTTGGGGAAGGAGGTCGGTGCCTAATGAGCTAAGAACTGAGGGTAAAGAGGGTTAAATAAGGAGGAATTACAGATCAGGATTGGGGAATGAGAGGGCAGAAGGGATTCTGAAGTGGGGGCAGGGGTAATATATGAGAGGCTATCTACACTATAGACATAGATTGTTTACAGTTTAGGTTTGGAAATTAGAGAGAAGACCACTGTATAGAAACTCATGATCACATATAGACAGACTTTAGAGATCTATTTGAGTATTATCCTCCGAGTCTTGGGCATTCCATTTCCTTTCCAAGGAACAATCTAAAATTATGAGCATTGTGGAATGTTGGTTAAAAAGTATAGTTGTTGCACTGCACGGTTTTGAAAATGAGGACTACTGAGAAAGAACCCTCCTGTAAGGGATTCACCGCATAACCCCATTTACGACCATGGAATGGTCTGGTTTCCCTTCCCACGCACTGCCAGAGACCCAGCAGCCAGGCCTTGCCCTGAAGACCTGGTCTAGCTTGTGGGGGTCCTATCCCCCTGCACTAAATTTCAGTACAGGGGGCTTTCGGCTAGCTCCCCCTGCTCAGTGACCCCCCTCCCCCCCTCAAACACACGTACCAGTTGTAAGAGGAACGGTGAAATCCTGGCATATGGGGTCTGCTGAACCTTGGCAAGCAGGTAGTATTAATGTCTCTGCCACAGTGTGCGACTTTTTGGACTTGGCTATAAGTTCAGCAACTTGATAACTAGCTTTAAGTGCTCTTTCATTTACCTTTTGTGGTCATGAAAGTTGGCTGTTTCTCAGTGTTTTCAAGCAGGTGAACATAAACATCCACATTCTTGTTTTAAAGTGAAGGGTTTTTCGTTTGGAGATGGCATTTAAGTTTACTTGGGACCATAGCACTGTTAGATAACTTTGCACCACACACCACACACAGTGGAGTTCGTTTCTTTGCATCTCCAGTGAAAGTAAATCCAAATAAAAGATAGCTTTCATTGTATTGCCTTGTGCCAGAGAATATGCTCGATCTAATTATTTTTACTTTCTTTTGATCCCGACTCACACATGTGCTCTCATCTGGCTCCGAATTTTGTTCAGAGTCCAGTTCTTTCCTTTTCAAAACATGTTCATCACTGCAGTATCTGCTCCTGTCTCACTGTCACTCAGTACTTACTGAGTTTATCTTCTCCAGATAGCTGCTGTTAGTCACACTCAGCACTCTTCTGTTCATGTCTCCTCCAGATCCATCCATCACTCAGCACTCTTCTGTGCTGCTTCCGCGATAATCCTCCAGAGTGCTGGAACATCGTGTCAGTGTAACAGTGACACCAGAGTCATTTATAGTCTTTTACATGTGGGTTCGGCTCACAAATAAGTCGCATGTTACAGATGAAATTGGAATTTTCCCATGGCACACCAGACAATATCTCATGGCACACTACTGTGCCGCGATACAGTGGTTGAAAAATGCTAGCATAGAGCATTGCACAATGAAAAATTTGCAGCTGAAATTTGCTATAAATTTCTCTTTATAAGTTAATGTTTTGTAATGATAATTCATGTAGATATTACATTTGTAGATAGTTTCACAAAATCACATCCTTGAAGAATGAAGAAGCGCAAGCTTCAAATTGAATCAAAGAGAGAAACTTGTTTGTCTTTGTGCTTGGGGCCACACCTGATTGAGTTGGGGGGAAGCTACTCCTATCTCAGTACCTGTTGCAACTATAAAACTAGTAAGTGTCAGGAATAAACTCTGGAACTCCTGCAGGTAAAGTATTCACTCTTTGTGATATCTACCAAGTATTTAAAAAAACAACTTAAAGTTACTGTAGGCTATGATGGTTCTGAAAACTATTTAAAAATATATATTATGCATTCAGTTCCTTTACAAAAAAATACTTATAGAATTCAAAAAATGTCCAAATGTGGCAAAAAGTGACTTTCACTAAAATTGCACTCATCAATTAGTAATAGAAATGGATCAAGCGAAGGAGTTATGTTTGAGGGAGAAAAATATGATCATAATTAAGAAATATTTTAAGACTCTGATAATATAAGTGACATGTAACAACCTTCCTTTTATCCTTCAATTTTTGGGGGGAAGATTGGATCATGTTTTTTCTGATTCAAGATCAAAACATTAGTTTGACCAAAGCCAACTTAAGCATGTTTGTAATCATGGTGTTTAAATAAAGATATTATTCAAAATGGAATTAAAAAAATTAAATGTTTAGAATATACTGTGGATAAATGAAGATTTTATGTTACATAGTCAAATAGATTAATTTTTTTAAGATTTTTAGTTTCAGCTATCAATGATGTCATGTTGACCATTGTAGGTTAATCAAAATTTTTTATTTCTAAATCATTGACAAGTTGAGAGAGGAAAATGAACCCAGTATAATTTGTAATTATCTACAGTGTACAAGAATTTTATATCCCATATACTATTCCCAGTACCTCTTTCTAATAGGAAATATTGTTATTTACATATAGGATTTATTTTTAACCCAACCATATTGTTATGGCCCATTTTTACTCTTTTGAGTGGCTGGATTATTCTCCATTACTATTTATTGTAGTCAGTCTTTTTCCTCTCTATATTCTTGACTCTGATATGCCAATATCTTATTTATACTGTGTTTTAATTATGATTATAGTAGTATATTTATTAGATATTTAACTATGATTATTGAAATCATTAAATCATTTTATAGCATGATATATCTATCTTCATTTTTTAAAATATTTCTTTGACTTTTTTGGTTCTTTTGTGACTTTAAGCATGTTTATTCATATTTATTCTATTTTTGTGAGACTTCCACTCGAAATTTTTTAGTAATTGAGTCCCAGAGCCATAAAATATATATGCTGTATTTATCTAGAGAATTTTACAGAATTAATGTGCATATGAATAAATACCAGTACCCTAAACAAAATGTTTGATTATCACAATCTAATGTTGAAAGGAAAAGATGCTAACTTAAAAAATTGAATGTTTTATTATTTCTTAAAATGATGATACTTATACTTATCATGCTTAATTAGGGGCAAACGTTTTTATAAAACAAGTACCGTGATTATCTTTGTGAGGGAACGTGATTAATTATTGAAAGTAACATGAAAGAATTTTACTTTTTTGTGGTTGTTTATATTTGCTAGTTATATAAGCAGGTACAAAGTATTTACCTGAAAAAATATAGTTAGATGAATGTTTACCTGTTTTGAATAATTGAGCAGTGAGAAATTAAATATAAATAAAAGTTAAACTAATGTGATTATTTAGAAATGTATTTAATCAATATAATCAATTAACTAAAATTCAGTGAAACATCTCTTCTAGTACACTGCAATTAAGACTTATTTAACTATGATTAAGGTAAATATTACAGGTATTACAGGTATAGCTTATAACCTGTCTTTACCTCAAGCAAAGTTATTCTCCCAACTTCCTCTTTCCTTTTCATCTATCCCTATGATCTGTAAAAGTCCACCTGATCCTCATTCCTCCTGAGTGCAGAGCCCAACGTAACCCCCGAGCATTGCTGAGTATGACTTCAAAACCAAATTTAAAAGAAATAAAATGAAGGTGTTAGTTTTAAATGAAAACAGGCCAGAGCAAGAGCAAAGAGGGCAGGGCATTTGCCTTGCATGCAGAGGATCCCAGTTTGATCCTTGGCAAACACATGATACCCCAAACCTACCAGGACTGTTTTTCTGAGTGCAGAGCCAGGAGTAACCCCTGAATACTACCAGGTGTGGCCCCAAAACAAACAATAAATAAGGCATTAAAAGTAAGAATTGGTTAGTATTTTAATTAGGCAGAAGAATTCTATCCAAGTTTCTTAGTATTTAGGAAAATCCATTAAGTAAATAATTATTGAGTCAGAAAGGATGGTTCCTATTGCAAATAAAAATAACCATAAATATTTGATGTATTTGTAGAGAAATTAAAAAACAGGGAATTAAATAGTCATCGAAAACTTTCCAATAAGCAGAATGTGTCTAAAACCATTTCTGCTACATCTATGTCAATCATAAAATCAATGAAGGAAATATGGGGGGATATGGCGATAAAATACAATTTTAAAAGAAATTTGTAAGGAAACTTCAGAAGACATGACAAGAAACACATCAATCAAAAAATTAAGTATCTGTTCTCTCTAAGGCACTGAGATAAGTGCTATTTAAGAAGAAAAAGTGTATGAGAGGCAGAAGAGTGAGAACTCATAACTGTCCCAATAATCAGAATTTAATTATTATATTATAATGAAAAAATAAGCAAAAATGCCAGCAAGGTGGTGCTAGAGGTAAGGTTTCTGCCTTGTAAGTATTAGCCAAGGAAGGACTGCAGTTCAATACCCCCGGCATCCCATATGGTCCCCCCAAGCTAGTGGCAATTACTGAGCGCTTAGCCAGGAGTAACCCCTAAGCATCAAACAGGTGTGGCCCAAAATACCAAAAAAAAAAAAAAGTAATCATTGCTTGCAATCTTTGAACACATGTGAAATAAGTAATTTTCTTTTTAAATTTAGTTAAGTGATTTTAACTTGCTGTGAAAGATTTTAGTGGAAGAGTATCAGAAAATACTTACGTTTGTTAATTGAAAAAGCATTAGGTTATAAGAATTTAAATATTTAGGTGCTCCACAAACATAAAGTACCAATATCGCTTTACTACAGTTTATTAGATTTTCTCCCTACCAATCACCCATCTGCCCCCATAACCTCATCTGTGGCTAAGTTCACATATTTAATACTATCGTGTTTTGACTTATTTCACAGAACATGGATCCCACTTAATCCATGTGGCGCCAAAAGGCATATTTAATTTCATTTACAGCAAAGTAGTATTTTATTGGGCATATACACCTTTTTTAAACAAGTGGTAGCATTGGGCATTAGGGTTGTTTTCATGTTCTGATCATTAGAAATAATGATAAACTAAATAAAAATGTGTATATGTATTTTAAAGTTAATTTTGTCTTTGTTCTATTTCTCAAAAACTAGTTTTATTAGTTTCTAGACTAAAATTTATATTAATCATCTTGCAAATTATTTCAAGTTATTTTCTTAGTGGTTTCCTTGATGGGGCATTGGTGATGGAAATATTGCACTGGTGAAGGGTGGGGTGTTCTTTTTTATAACTGAAACTCAACTGCAACCATGTATGTAATCATGCTGCTTAAATAAACCTATCATTTTAAAAAATAAAATTGACATGTTAAAACAATCTAGTTCATTTTACAGCTTAATTTATTTTCATGAAACTTTTTCTCCAAATTAGTTCCCTGCCATACTCTTTTGTTTTATTATTGTCATTTTATTATTTGTTTTATTATTGTATAAAGCTATTTGTTTTACAACATAACTGTGTAAATAATTTTTAAACATTTTGTCTCCTAGAATAGTTTCTACATAAATTGCCATAATTACCTGAATCATGAATTTTCTAAAAGCATAAAAATAGTTTTTTGGTGCAGGAATGATAGCACAGTGGGTAGGGCATTTGCCTTGCACGCAGTCAATTCAAGATCAACCTTGGTTCAATTCCTGGCATTCCCCATGGTTCCCTGAGCCAGGAGAGAATTCTGAGTGTATAGCCAGGAGTAACCCCTGAGCATCACAGGGTGTGGTCCCCCATTTTTTTTTCACTGACATATTTAACAACTTAATCTACTTTTGACAGTGTGGACCTGAGTTATTCTCCAATAATCTTGCATTTTAGCCTTATATATTATTTTTGCATTTCTTGTAAGAGTTTCTTATAAGAAATGCAAGATGGCGAAGAAATTCATTTTTTACTGTTTTAGGAGTCTTAGATTCATCTTCACTTGTGATGGACAGTTTCTTGAATATACAATTCTACAATATAATAAAAGATATAATATCTTTTTATTTCAGCATTTTAAATTTTATTTTTATGCTTTATATATTTATTTTGTATTTTGGGGTCATAACTGGAGGTGCTCAGGGGTTACTTTTGGCTCTGCACTCAGACATCGCTCCTGGCCGAGGGACCATATGGATGCCAGAATTCAAATTACCATCCATCCTGGATTAGCTGCATGCAAGGCAAATGCCCCACCGCTTTGCTATCTCTCCAGCCCCTATTTCAGCATATTTAATATGGCAGTTTGGCGTCTGACTTCAATAATCTCTAATAAGAAACTACTTCTTATTAAGAATGCTTTTAACATAATGAGTCAATTTTATACTGATTTTATAATTAACTCCTTGACAGTTCAATTATGTGCATATTACAAATATCCTTTAATTTATACTACTTACAGCTCATTGTCATTCTTGGTTTTATAGATTAAAGTTTTTCATTAAGTTTCAGAAGGTTTTGTTCATTATTTCTCAAAAAGTTTGCCCCTTTTGCTCTTGGACTCCATTATGTGTGTAATTACGCTGAATGCTGACCCACAAGCTTCTATGACTGTTCATTTTCTTTTATTCTTTTTCCTATTTCTTAAACTGAAATTTTTTAAAGTTAAGTTTTAGTTTGCTAGTTCTTTCTTCCACGTGCTCAAATCTGCTGTCAAAATGTCTTTTCTAGGGGCTTGTATTATAAAATACTGTAAACTGAATGATTTCAACAAAATAATTTATTTTCACAATTTTGTAGGATAGATTTATTGAGAACAACTAGAAATAGTGTATTTTATAATTCTTTTCTCATCTGTTAGTTTGCCAACAATCCCTGATGCCTTTGACTTGTTGATACATCACCCCCTTTGTTGTCTTGATGACTACATGGATTCAATATATGAGTCTCAGTCATATCAGCATATGAAAATCATACTTTTTTGAAAGCTGTCAAGCAGAAAAATAGTAATCAATGTATAAATATGGGCCTTCTGAAAAGTTATAATTTTGTTTTATCACAATCCATGATTGATAGTGTGCTAGATTTTAGTCCCCATAGTTTCAAGATTATTAGTTTTCAATATCACTGCAAAGGTGAGAAGATTATGGAAATAATGTGGGTCAAATGTAATTTTAGTGAGACTAAATTTTTAAAATGAATTTTCATTAAATTATTATAAATTTCTGAATAATAATCACCGTTATAAGAAGTTTAATTTTTACTAATTTTATATCTAAAATTATTTTATAGGGAATTAGAATTATCCAGCACTTTTTGCTTAGTTTCCACATATTTCTGGTTACATACATTTTGTTGCTGTTATTTCATGCCATTATGATTTTAAAAGATATTTTTCTTTAAATACTCAGGTTTAAAATGTTTATGTACTATATATTAGCTATCCTAGAGAATGTTTTATATGTAATTGAGATGTATATTTTTTCTATATAAAACTCATTTCAATAATCACTTCAAAGTCATTATTTTATTTTTAATTTTTTCTGGTCTCTTTATATAAGTGATGTGTCGCAATACCTATCTATTATAGTGTTGCTGCCAATATATCCCTGGAGGTCTATTAATAATTTATTTGCAAGTAGAAATAAACAAATGGGACAACATCAAACTGAATAGCTTTTACACTACAAAAAGCCCCAATAATTTCAAGGTTAGTCTACTAAAAAGAAAATATTTTTACATCATATATTTGATAGTGGGTTAATTGCAAAGTTACATAAGGTAGTCATAAATTTTTATTTTATTGTTTTTGAACCATACCCAGCAGTGCTCAGGGTTTACTCCTGACTGTGCTCAGGGATCTTTCATGGTGGGTTCAGGGTATCATATGGGGTGCCAGGAATCAAAAATTGGGTTGGCTGGATTCAATTTTGACCTAATATGGTCCTAATTTTTCTGCTCAGATAATCATAAAGTAATTGGTTAGAGGATATAAATAAACACTTCACAGAAACACAGAAATTATCTTTATATATAAAATGGTGTTTATCAACTTTATTCATAACAAAACTCAAATTAAAATAATTAGGTACCATCTCACTTTATTTAAAATCATCTATGTAAAAAATATTGTGAACAACTATTTTTGTGGAGATATTGCTAAACTATGATAGAGAAAGAGATTTACCTAGAAAAATAAATGCTACTGCAAGTATTCTGGGTAAATCTCTTTCTCTATCATAGTTTAACAATCATTCTTCAAGGTAGAGATTTATTGACTGGAAGTTTTTATCTTTTAGATTTGTGAATATGGTGTTCTACTCTCCTCAAGGTTGTACAATTTCTGCTGAAACGTTGATAATAGTCTAATCAGAATGCCATTACATGGTGCTTTTTAAAAAACTACCTTTAATAAATAATTTTTATTTTTGGCACAGTTATTATAAACTTCAAATGTGAAATGTGTGTCTCAGACATTTTTGTGACTGCAATTGACTAAATGTCTTCAAGTCTCAGTTCATTAATCTAAAAAATGGAAGGGATAGTTAAGAGGATTTCAAAGTGCTTATACATTGAGAAAATTTTTATGGTTCTCTTGATTGTTTGTAATAGAAAACCGAATTAATCTAGATTAAGCAAAAGTATATTTTGACAGCCAACTCTGATATATCAGGCAATGAAGTAGAAATTTTACAAATAGAACTCAGGAAGTTGGAAACCTCGGGAGAGGATATCTTTGCTCAATTGTTTTGTATCAGAATAACTGTTTGTTCTGAATTTCTGTTTTGGTTTGTTTGTTAGTTTGTAAATTATATATAGCAAATAACCCCTGGAGTGCTCTTGGGAACACGTGACTCAGGGATCAAGCTTGGACACCCTCATACTAAGCATACACGAGCTCTTTGAGTTACTTTGTTCTAAACTGTACATCTTAATCAAACCTTTCTTGAAAACGAATATGATATAGTCATTTTCTGTTTAGCTTAGTTTCTGAAAATATTGGCTGAGATTAGTTTCATTACTAGTTTCACTAGTAGGAGATCAGAGATATTTTAACTAGTCATTAAGATAGCCAAATCATAATTATGGCTACTACTCCTTTGTGGGGAGAATGGGGAATTATTTTCAGTTTATGACTTGATCCCTGGTGTTCCATATGTTTCCGAGGCCCACTAGGAGGGATAAAAACACAGCCAGTTGTGACTTGAAAACAAACGAAAAAATATAGCTTATTTAATCATCCAAAGATTGACACATTGGATTATCAAAATGGACATATTTTTAGAATAAACTCTATGATGTACAAACCTAAATGCATACATTTCCTTATTGATAATAAGTGAGGGAAGGTTTTTCATTTTTCATTTTCATTGAAAAGAGATGACATTGAATAATTTTTATTGAAATCTATTTCCAGGTGATGTTTATTCACCATTTTTTTATTATCACCATTTAAAAATTGTTATGTAAGCTAAGTGCTGAATAGATAATTTAATCACAAAAGATATAAAAGAAAAACGTGAATATCCTTTTTTCTAAGATCAACTTAATTACTTCCTTCAAGTAATAAAATAAATTAATGCTAATCTCTAAGAATTTTGATAGTTTAATTTTTAAGTTTTTATAAGATTCTGAAAATGGATAGATAATTTCATAATTTTAATCACTGTCAATTAAAATTAGACCAGAATGTAAAGGAATATAATATAGCACAATACACACACTTAAAAATATAGATTTTGCGGGCCCGGAGAGATAGCACAGCGGCGTTTGCCTTGCAAGTAGCTGATCCAGGACCACAGGTGGTTGGTTCGAATCCCGGTGTCCCATATGATCCCCTGTGCCTGCCAGGAGCTATTTCTGAGCAGACAGCCAGGAGTAACCCCTAAGCACCACCGGGTGTGGCCCAAAAACAAACAAACAAAAAAATATAGAAGGTGCATGTTCAAACTGGCCCAGCTCCATAGACTCACTCTTTTCTCAAATGAGAAGCAAAACAAGAGTGAGAGATTATGAATGACCTGGCACAAAGATGGCAATCTCAAGAGGAGAGAGCTCAAAAGGCCCTCACCCTACCAAATTCATGCTTGCTGACCCCAATCATCCAGAATCACCATTTCCCCATGGCCTTCTCTCACATGTCACAGAAATTAAAATAAATAAAAGTTTCAAAAATATTTTAAAGTAAACTATCATGCTTAGCAATTCTCATGGTAAATTTCAATTTGCTAAAAGTTTTTCTTTGATTAAAGCTGTACTAATTGGGCCAGAAAGACAGCATGGAGGTAAGGTGTTTGTCTTTCATGCAGAAGGTCGATGGTTTGAATTCTGGCATCCCATATGGTTCCTTGTGCCTGTTAGGGGCGATTTCTGAGCATAGAGCCAGGAGTAACCCCTTCTGGTGTGACCCAAAAACAACAACAACAACAAAAAAACCCCTGTACTAACAACACTATCAGTGATAATATAAAGTTACAATAGCAAATATAAATTGTTATAATATATAGCAAACATATTTAAAATTTTTGAGATTGAAATAATAATCAACAAATTGATATTCTCTCCTAATAATTACTGATCATCTTTAATCTTCCTCAATTTTCTAAACAACCATTTATTCAATAGCAGTAGAATTTGTTATTTTTTACTTTTCCCAGAACCCACCAGAATCTATCGCAGACAGCTAGACAGAGTGTGGGATGACGAAGGGCTGGTGACCCTGTGGCAAGAGTGTTCAGAACAGAGAGGCAGACAAGGTAGGAAAAGGTCCCTCGCATGGCTGCATCAAGCTGGGCTCCCCTGCCCACTTTGTCTTGTGCCTTATCTTTGTGGAAACCTTTTCATATTTCCACCATTTAGTAGAATGGTAGTTGGGGTTTGTGATAAATGGCCTTCACTATGGTAGAGGAAGTTCTTCTATACACATTGTGTTGAGAGCTTTTATATATATATTTAGAAGAAATTCAACAAAATCCAATTAGTATATATATAGTATATATAGAATATATATAGTATATAGTATATATATAGTACGTATATATATATATATATATATATACTAATTGGATTTTATTGAATTTCTTCTAATAGTAACATTAACTTATTTCAGTTTAAAATTGACATAGTTTTTGGTAAAAACTAAAAGAAATGCAAAATATTTTAGTTGTGTTTTTAGGAATTAAGTAAGCATTCTGATGTCTATCCATTTTTTAAAGTATGTACTATAAAAATCATATGGAATTTTTATAATTTGATGATAAGACTCATGCTCTAAAATAGTCTACTTTATCCTTACAGAATACTTTAATTTAAGTACTTTAATTTATATTTTAAGTGCAGACTATTTTTTAATGAAATGTGTGATTTAAAATATTCTTAAAAAAGTTTAGAGAGCTAATGAATAAGTTTTTAACTTGAAAGTAACTTAGAAGACATTTATAGAGAATTGGTATTTATTTTTTCTCATACCAGTTACACTATCAGAGATCCCATGCTTTTTTATGATACTGGGGAATTTCTAACAGCAGTGCTACAAGAATCAAAATCAACATGTAGGACAGTGCTGAGTGAACTGAGAACTCTTGTCTGCGAAGCAGGTATTCTACCACTCAACTAGCCCCGAGTCCCCAAATCCTGGTGTCTTTAAAACCTTTAAGAGTTTGCTTCATTGCCAAAGATGTATCAGTAAAAAGTATGTTTTCTCTTGCTGAAGAAAAATAATACTGTAAAAGAACCAGCACTCTTTTCTTTAAAACTCGGTTGGAGAAATACTAGAGAGCAAAAAGTGCTTTTCCTATATGTGGATTATGAGTTTAGTCCCCAATAGCACTTATGGTTCCCTGAGCTGCACCAGAAGCAATATGAGAACTTTCAGGTATCACAACAAATAAATGAATAAATAGTTATATAAGAGCCATAAACATAAAGAAGTCAAACATAAAATAAAATCATAAAGAACAGAAAGTTCTTAAATTTAAAAGATCAGTTGCTTTTCACATACATGGGACTGTTGCAGAGCAGGTATAGAACCAGTCTTATCAAGGGCACAAAGATATTCATGAGAAAGAAAAAGAAAATTCACCGGCAGGACTCTGAATGTTTTGGAGTAGAGCACATAAAGCGCTGGGTTGAATCCCTGAAACCTGAAAATAAAGCAGTAAGAGCAACAGACTTCAAAAGCATCACCCCTTCTTTTTCTAGACCCTTGTGACTTCCCCCCCAAAAAATCACCTTAAATTTTTGATGAGCGTGTGGGCTATACTTTCCCATTTTTCTACACCTTACGTTTTGTTAAATAATTAATGAGTATTGAGAAAGAGAGAGAATGCAGACACAGAAACAAAGTGATGCATATAATCTCAAAGTTTTAGTAAAGAAAGTTGCCTTATCTCAACATCAAACAACAGAAACCTTAATTGTATAAAGGTAATTAAATCACCATTCAGTTACTACCCAATTAATTTTCTAAGAAGATCAAAGATATCAATACTTGGTAGGTACATAAATATACTGGCAAAAAAAAAAAAAATAAGCCAAAAGACACTGCTTTAAAATTGCTGCAAACATCTGAAAGTTATTTTGGAAAGAAGAGCACAAATAATGAAATTAAACTAAAACCAATTTAATTTGCAATGGGATTCAGAGATATCTGCATAGGTCAATAACAGCAATATAACCTCCATGCTGAAAGTATATCTATATCAATATGTCTATATCCCTAGATGTTCAACTTTAAATTCAACTGTTCTTTCATGCACAATCTGAAATATACTAAAAAACATTGTAACTTCTTATAGGTCAAGCCATTAATCCAGAAGAAAGTATATGAAAAGATGCAGATAATTATGAACTTCCTAACAAGATTAACATTCTAGGACTTAAAAGTACCATTACAGGGCCCGCGCCCGCGTGATAGCACAGTGGTAGAGAGTTTGCCTTGCATGCAGCTGACCTGGATAGGTCAAGATTTGATCCTCGGCATCCCATATGGTCCCCAGAGCCTGCTAATGAGGATTTCTGAAAGCAGGCCAGGAGTAACCCCTTAGTGCTGCTATGTGTGGTCCAAAACACAAAAAAAGAAAACCCAACAAACAAGCAAAAATAAACAGCAAAAAAATACTATTACTACAGGGGTCTCAAACTCAATTTATCTGGGGGCCACAGGAGGCAAAGTCCGGGTGAGGCAGGGCCAAATAAGGGATTTCTCAATTTACCTGAGGGCTGCAGGAGGCAAAGTTGGGGTGAGGCAGGACCGCATAAGGGATTTCACACAAAAAATGGGGGGTCCAGCGGGCAGGAGCAGCAGAAATGACGTCTGTGCTAGGTGCAAAATATTCACGATGATTCGCTTACTGAATATTCGCAATAAAAAATCGCATTAGTAAGAAAAAAATCGCAAAAAATCACATTAAACATTTGCATACCCTGAACAGAACTGCTCGGGGTATGCGAATGTTTAATGCGATTTTTTT
>PVKC010012765.1:0-23494 GCA_004027635.1 Crocidura indochinensis
ACAATTATCTGAACTCTACAGTGACCAGAAAAAGGAATTTTTTTGGTCACTGCCAAATTCAGAAGCTTCTAGATATCCCCTATTAGAAATAACAACATATTCACATCTTAATACATTTACTTCTTTCCTTTTGAACATTCCCTTGTGAATAATTCTAATGAAAGTGATTACTGAGTCAAAGGCATATTGTTGTGCTAGTTGACATGGTTTCTCTTTAGACTTTCAAATCAACAACAACTGCTGATCTTCCACTAGCAAATACTGAACACAGCATTTATTAATATATTTTCCAGCCTGCTACATGTATATACACGTGCATTTGGCTTATGAATTTTTTTTTTTGGTTTTTGGGTCACACCCGGTAGTGCTCAGGGGTTACTCCTGGCTCCATGCTCAGAAATTGCTCCTGGTAGGCACGGGGGACCATATGGGGCACCGGGATTCGAACCGATGACCTTTTGCATGAAAGGTAAACGCCTTACCTCCATGCTTTCTCCGGGGCCCCATGAATTTATTTTTCATGATTGTTCATAAGTGCCAAGTGAGAATTTACTCTTTGACTTATTTCTTGAACTAACAAAGAAGTCACACATTTGTCATGTATCTGCTGTTTATATCTTCCTTTTTGTAAATTACATTAGGTTCTCTGTTCCAATATTTGAAATTCAGCTTTCAATCACTGACTTGGTGTTCTGTCTTTGGTTTGGTTTTGGAGCTACACTCTGCAATGCTCAGCACTTACTATTGGTACAGTGCTCAGGCATCACTTCTAAATGGGTTGGTCAGCCATTGGTGGTGCTGGGGATTGAACTTGGGTCAACCACATACAAGGCAAGTGCATTAACCTCTGTATTATCTCTGCAGCCCTGACTTGGTCTCCTGTAGAGAGCTTTGCACAATTTCAAAATGTAAAAAATCAAAATTTGATTTCTCCAATTTGAAGTTCCCACTTGGTGAGAAGATAGTGATGATTGATGGATGGATGATCAGTGTGTTCCAAAGTGAGTGATATTGCCCCCTGGAGTTGATGGGATGAAGGTGGTGGATATAAGTAGTCTCAGGTCTACTTGGTGTGGTGGGAAATGCTTTCTCTCAATTCATTTCAAGAAGTCTATTTTCTATGGGGTGTTGAGTGATTTTTTTTTCCTGAAAGGGGAATGGTAGGGTGAATAAGTTTGGGAAACTCTAACAAAACTCTTGAGATCACTTGTGAGTACAATGGCATTGATATTGACAATGACAATGATTAACTGATAATGATAATGACTGATTGATGGTAATTGGTGAGGTCAGTGCTAAGTTTGCTTTCATATAAATCCCTTTTCACCTAAGGACTTAGCCAGACTAGTTTGTGGCAGTATATGGTAGTTTTAGATACTTATTTTCACTTGTGTATCCCTGTATGGGATATTGGACCCTAAAGAAGAAATAGCCTCATTTTCAGCCACATTGCCTTACTGATGCATAGAAGTAGGCCTGGGGACAACAACAACATAGGCTCTTTTCAAATATTATCGATGAAAAGGAATGGCTACAGGAGATAGGACCTTTGCCTTACAAATGTAAAAGTCAGTCCAGGTATGATTCCTGGCAATACATATGATCCTCCATGTATTTCCAAAAGGAATTGCTTAGTATACAGCCAGTAGTAACACCTGAGCATCACAAAAATGATCCAAAATATTATATAAAGATGAAAAGGGAGGCCTTATGTCCCAGGTGTCTGAACACTATGGGAAGAAAAAGGACTGGAGGATTAGGCTGATGAGCCATGAAACTTCCAGGGAAATGGGTTGAGGCTTTATGGAGTCATAGACCAAGAGCAATGCTGACCTTACATCATGCTTTTCTCTACTTTCTTGTTGTTGAAAATACCCTTTTTTTTTTTTTTTTTTTGGTTTTTGATTTTTGGGCCACACCCGGTGACACTCAGGGGTTACTCCTGGCCATTCGCTCAGAAGTCGCTCCTGGCAGGCACGGGAGACCATATGGGGAACCGGGGGATCGAACCGCGGTCCGTCCTAGGTTAGCACAGGCACTTTATCTTTATCTCCAGTGCCACCGCCCGGCCCCCGAAAATACCCTTTCTTATCTTTTTGTTTGTTTGTTTTGTTTTTTGAGTCACACCCAGCAGTGCTCAGGGATTACTCCTGGCTCTATGCTCAGAAATTGCTCCTGACAGGCTTGGGGGACCATATGGGATGCTGGGATTAGAACCACTATCCTTCTGCATGCAAGGCAAACACCCTACCTTCATGCTATCTCTCCGGCTCCGTTTCTTAACTTTTTTTTAATTTGGTGACCTGTGACTAGCAAGCAAAGGCATTTTAACTCATTAAAACATTCTCCCTTATAACTCAGAGGGTAAATATTTTGTATTATTTTTATTATCAATTTTGAAGTCTAGTTGGCTGTTAGAAGACACATTCTATCCACTGACCTGCAGATCCTGCCCATTACAATCCCGCTTCCATGAAAGGGAGGCATTTAAATTTAAATCGTCTACTTAGCTTTGACATTTTAAAATCCAAGAATTTGTTGTTTCATTTACTGTGTATTCATAGTGTTAAATATTAGCTGGTACACGGCAGGCATTGATTTGTGACATAATGAATTAATCCATAAGTAGATAAATGGAAATTTATTTTTCAAGGAAAGGAAGTCCGCCCTTACCCATTGGTAGGACTGACTGCTTGATGCCCTCCTCAAATTCTTATCCTGAAGACTGGAAATATAGGACAATGGTTTAGGAGCTGACCTTGCATGTAGGTGACCTAGATTTGATCCCTAGCACTGCACATGGTTTTCCAGGCACTACTAAGTGTGATTCCCTGAGCACAGAGCCAGGAATAAGCCCTAAGCACTGCTAAATGTGGCCTCAAATGCCAAAACAAATCAAACAAAAAATCCTATGATGAAAGTCCAACAGTGTAGGATGAGCATTAGGAGGTAAGACTTTGGGAGGTGAGAGGTGGCAGAGCCTTCATGCATGTCACCCTTCTCAGCTTCCTTCCCTTGTCCCATGTGGAAGCATAGCAAGTCAACTCTTTATGAAACAGTAAATGGGTCCTCACCAGACAATGAATCTAAGGGTGGGTGTTTGAACTTGACCTTCCCAGGCTCTAGACCTATCTATGAGCAATAAATTGTCATGGTTCAATGGCCACTAGGTTTAAAATGTCTATAGTACAAATGTGCCAAGATGCTTGAAAGTCCCACTCATTTCCATAAGTTTCCTCTCCGCCCCATCCAGCTCCCAGAAATTCAATACAGAAAAGAGCTTTAATGACAGATGAGCTCTCCTGTCCCACTCTGGTCTAGTGGCTGAGCACAGAGGTTTGCAGTCCCAGGATTGGTTTACAGATGTACAAAGGCAACAGATTTGCTCAATGCGCTGTTGATAAGAGTCCCTGTTAAATGGATTTTTAAATGTACTGCTTTCAATTAGAAAAAGTGATGCAACGGGGGCCAGAGAAATAGCACAGTGGTAGGGTGTTTGCCTTGCATGCAGCCAATCCAGGACTGATGATGGTTCAAATTCTGGCATCCCATATGATCCCTTGAAGCCTGCTAGGAGCAACTTCTGAACGCAGAGCCAGGAGTAGCCCCTGAGCACCACCGGGTGTGACCCAAAAACAAATCAAAACAAAAAAGAAATGATGCAATGGTAAACTGCTATTCATCTAGCAGTTAGCCTGTGCTAGCCATAGCACCAAGAACTTTATAGACATCCTCTAATATAGTTTCACCATCACTCTCATCTCCTTTTCTAGGAAACTTAGAGTTCATTCAGTGAGTGAGGGGCAGAGATAGGATTTTAACCCAAGTTGAGTACAAAGATCCTGGTTCTTGCTCTGTGGTTTTGCAGACCTAGGAAGAAGATAGGACCTCCTCATACTTCCAATTCAATAAGCACACACTGGTGAAGCCCCTCCAAAATTCTTACTGAATCTGATGGATCAAGTATGGGGTACAGAGCTGAATCTTATCTCTATAGTGCTGGGATATCATAACAGAAAAGTATGTACCACAAAGCATGTACCACAAACCTAGGCTCCTGAGGGATTCAAGCAAATAATGCTCTACATGTAAGTAAGTCCCTTGGCGCTCCACAATACTCATTGTTTCCTTGTGTCTGTAGTAGCATTACAGTAGGAAAACAGACTTTGGCAATCTATTCCTAAGCCCTCTTCTTCCCAAGTCAGCAATTTCTTGGACAGTCAGTGAAGCGTGGCGTTTCCCCCAGGATACTCGGCCACCATGTGCTGGTGGAAAGTTACAAGCAGATTTCTGGAGCTGGGAAGACTTTTTAGAGACATGGTTTTGGGGGACATAACAGTGCTTCTCATCTCAACAGGTGCCTTCTTGGTCACATAAGAATGATCTATGTACGTTGCATCTTTGTAAAAGGAACTTCTGTCCAAAATTCTCTTAAAGAAGCTAGTTACTTTAAAAATAAAATGGGCTGGGTGGGTTAGGGAAATGTGTTGCTTGATTTGGAGAGTGAGGGGGCTGGAGGATGGCAGTTCATATTCCATTCTTAAATAAAAGGAAGCAGCTTTTAACATTTTAACAAGAGGGGAAATGAAGAGATAATGAAGGATATGTGGACTCATTTGTGAAGTGGGAAGGGGTGTGGGGGAGAGGCGTACCAAGGGGTCCATCTCAGATTCATCTAGAAAATGGTTCAAGGCTGGATGCAGGAGAGAAATGGGGAGAGTGCATGCTCACGTCATCTATTCTGTCTCTCCTGTGCTCCCTGTTTCAGGGAGTTTGTCAGTTGTTTCCCGGGATCCTGCCAAATCAGTCCTGTTGGCTCCCAGCAGTGGGAAGACGCCAGCAAGTCTGAACATCTAGGAGGTAGAAAAGAAGTTGCTTTTCTTCCTTTCTTTGTTTTTTGGTTTGTGGGAAGGAGTAGCAAGTGGGACTCAGCTCTCCTCTGAGCATCAGTAGTTCCAGGGGGCCTTGTAAGTCTGGCAGAACCAGCATTAGATTCTGAAGCAGACGAGCATGGCAGTTCTGAGGGGCACAGGGCAGGGCTCTGGGATGCCACTTGCCGCCTTTCGTTGTTTATAGCACTCACTTGAGTCTCTGAGTTATTCCATGTCCTTTTTAATTTTGAACATACCCAGCTGTGCTCAGGGCTTACTTCTGACAGTGCTTTGGAAACTGTACATTTGATGATAGAGATCGAACACAGGTTAGGTGCACTGCAAAGTGAGTGTCTGAATTCCTTGTACTATCTCTCTGGCTTCCATCTCCTCTTTTACTTTATTTTATTTTATATTTTTGGTTGCTTGGATCCTTTTGGAACTAGTTCCTCATTGAAAACCTCTTTTTCCAGCCTGAAAACCACGATTTCTCTTTGTCTGATTAGACCTTGACTATCTCATTAGCTCAAACAACAGGGGAGCTATCACCTGCTGTCTGATGGCCGCGTCAGTGACCATTCCAATGATGGCCATGAAAGGTTGTGAGCTGCTTTTCGAGGCTTTGTCAAGATTTGAATTTATGTTATAAAATGAAGCTTTGCATGTATGTTGAGCTCAATTTTTTTCTGATGACAAATAGCATATCCTCATAGAGTGCCAAAATAGTTTGGCATGTGGTTATGGCTTAAGGAAATAAAAAAATACAGCAAGAATGTAAAATTCACAAATACACCAAAATAAGAAACAGCATTTCTTGATCTTAGCAAGGCCATGGCACTTTCTACTTAATCTAAAAAATGTGGGAAGTGCTCTGAGGACAGTCTGGAACCAAAGAGGGTACCAGTGATGAGAACTCCCTACAAAGGGCAGTAAGGTGCCTCTAATGTTCCCCCAGGGGAGTTACTGACCCCCTGATGAGGAATATCACCCTCACCAACACCCCAAGTATGCCCTCCTTCATATTTTCACAGAGCTCTTTAGACAAAGGTAGCAAGACTAGAAATGAGTTCATCCTAAAAATATTTGGAGCATCTGAAAAATGTCAAATCTGGGGATATAACATCAAAAACGGGGGTAAAGCACTTGCCTTGAACACAGCCAACCCTGGTGCTATCCCTGGAATCACATAAAATATTCCTAAGCCCCACCAGGAGGATCCATGAGCATAGAAGCAGGAGTAAGGTCTACATACTTTCAGGTATGGTCCAAACAGTATCCCCACTAACATTACAAAATAAAAAGAAATTTCGTCTGTGTTAAGGTCTCCACATGGAAAAAGTTTATTTCTAGTCATCCAGAGGGGAGGTTCCAAGGCACATGATCTTACAGGGTCACAAAATACTAGAAAAATCAGGTGTATCCAGAATGCATAGTTTTGAGTCTGAGTGGTGCCGAGGAGCAGGATATTGGTGAGCTCTGGAAAGAAGCTGGCAGCATCTCTGAATTTGGTAGTGGAGAATAGACACCATTGGCTGTCTCTCTCTGCCAGTTACATAGGACAGCAGTACTTTCAGAAAGAGCCCTCAGTTGGCTTTCCAAAGTCCCTGGTAGAAAACATAATGTCACTTCTCATTTTGCTGATCAACAGGGCAGCCTAACTGGCAAACTATTATTCCCTTTGGACCTATATTGCCCAAAAGAAAAAGTATGAGCCCTACCATTAACCTGAATAGAATGCTACGTAATTGACAAAAAAAAAAATTATAACCAGTCCATTGTTTCTTTGTTCTAACTGCAAAGAATAAGGGAAGAATAATAAAATACCCCCAGTCTACAGATCAGAGAACCAACACAGTCACGCTGTTCCATCCCAGTCTCTGTCAAGCTGGGTATTATTCCTAGTTATTATCCCTGTTAGGGCTTGGTGCCAACCCATCTACTAAGCCCTCTTAGTTCCCAGTGGCCTTTTGTACCTTGGTTCTTATGAGGCCCGAAGCTGCACCCCAGAGTGAAGTATTACTGTATTATTATTGCTGCTTTTACAGGGTAACCGAGCCTCTCAAGAGAAATAAAACCCACCAGACTGGGGTGCAAGTCAATAGAGACCCAGTTTTGCCTTAATCAGCCACACTAGATAGATCTTCCTGCCTTATTGAAAGCCTAACAGTCAATTTATAGGGCTACCACCCCTTCAGACAACAAACTCAACTACCATCCAGGGGAATGTTTGTTTAGCTCAACAATCATAGTGGAGAACAAAAGCACTCTCTGAGCATGCTATTTGCACAGCAGTGAGGTGGTGTATGCCACTGCTGAGTGGAAGCCTTCATCCCCCACCCCCCTTAAAAATAAATGAATTATTTAACTTAATCACTGTGAGATACAAAGCTACAAAGTTGTTTATGTCAAAGTTTTAATCAAACAATGTTCAATACCCATCCCTTCATTAGGGTACATTTCCTGTCACCAATGTCCCCAGTTTCCTTCCCACCATCCACTCCACCTTCTTCTATGGAAGATATTTTTCTCTTCTCCCCTCCCCTCCCATCCTATCCTCTCTTCTCCTCTCCTCTCTTCTCTTCTCCTCTCCTTTCTTTTCCTCTCTTCTCCACTCTTCTCCTCACCTCTTCTATCTCCATTTTAGGTATTGTGGTTTACAATATTGTTATTGAAAGCTTTGCCCCCATCTTATCAGTGGTAACATGGAGGTAACCAAATTGACCCACATTAAAGGTAGAGTGACAAATTTGGATCTGACTTGGAAGTGGGGATTTTAGGGAGCCACACTGTGACCCTCAGAATAGACAGAGGCATCACCATTTTGCAAAAGGAAATATGTGTTCAAGAGAGAACATGGACTTCTCTAAAGTGGAAAAAAGCAAGCAGAAAGAGATATGTGATCAAGGGAAAACACAGACTTCAAAGAGTAAGTCGCCTGTAATTATTTTTTTGTGATAAAATCTATTCTTATGAGCCAGAGAATGTTTTCATCTGTTTTTTCTTTCTTTCTCAGTGGTCATGTTTACCCAGGTTTTCTGAAAAGCAATTTTAAATCAAAGAAGCACTTTAATTATTGAAAATATTCCCAGAACATATTCCTATATGTCAGAGCTGTATCTCCACACACCTACTCACACAAAGTTTTGTAAATTCTGAATTATTGAAACAGAATCTAGCAAATAGTTTAAGCTGAACCATACTGACGGCATGCATGCTTTAGTACAACTAAACAGCAAACCTCCTACACAGTATCATCTATTCGAGTCCTGCTTCTTCAGACTTTCGGCAACATCATCATTTTTGTTTCTATTCTATATTAGCTGACAACAGCAAGGATTTTGCTCATCACGACAGTTTTGAGTCGTCATTTAATCAATTTGGAGGCTTGAGGGGAGGGGCCACGCATTGCAATGCTCAGGGGCTACTTCTGGCTCTGAGTTCAGGGGATTCTTGAGATTATAGGGAATGCCAGAGATCAAACATGGAAAGCATGGAAGGCAAGCAGCCCACTCACTGTACTGTCTCTCCAGCTCCACAAGAGCCATTTTAAGAGGATCTTCCATTCTGTTAGATGAAGGATTTTACTTTTCTATAGCAAAAAAAACGGGCACCATGAGGCAAAGTGTTGACACAGGAGATCCTTCACAGGGGCAGATGTGAAGTGGGCAGCTGCTGTGAAATAGTCAGTCTATATTTTCAACCTCTGAAGACCTTCCGTCCTATTTTCAGTTTAAAGAAAATACCGCAACAATTTCTTTTGGCAAGCAAGGGGCTGATATTTGCACTCTCCTAGGTAGAGATGGATGTGCTAAGAGGAGTATTGGTTTCAAGGGAATTCCTCAGCAACCCTAGAGCAATGGTCTATATCCTGAAATTCTAGGCTAACCTCAGATGGGATGGACGATGAGGGGAGACTAGCCTGTGTCAGCAAAGCAGTTTTAACTGGAGTCCATTTCCTGGTGTATTTCTACTTGAACTTATATCCACTTTTCTGGCAACTCAGAATGGTCATCCTCTGATAGATGAACATTATCAAGAATATTTAAAACTTGAAGTAGATCATTGTCCATCCATCTTCCTCATCATGCTCAAACTTATATGTTTTCTTTAGGGAAAAAAAATGCATGTCCTTAACACATTGGCACCGGTGCTGGAACTTTTTATTATTTAACTGCATTTGTACATGAAGCCATCAGTAGTGTCCACTATTAAAGATGTGTTAGGCCAGCCTCTTTCCCCCTCACATGTCACTTGCTAAGTGGATTCATTGTAACCTTTTTTCTGAATCCCAAAGAGTTACCTCCCAAAGTAGAGGGAGGGTTATGTCTGTGTTCCCCCTGATCTCTTCTAGAACTTTTTAGACCTCAGTGTCCAAATATGGATCTCAGTGGAAACAAAGCCCATCATTGCAAGCTCAATGATTGTCCTCATGTCGGACAATGTAAATCATTCTTGATCTTCATGACCTGGAGGTTCTGCAATGGTAGCTGCTGTTCCCATATAAAGAAGCCACGATTTATCCCATGGCTCTTTTCTTAGTAACAACAATAGAAGTATTCACCTTTATGCTTTGCCAGGGCAGATAAAGTCCTCAGGAGCAAACCCAATCAACCTCTGCGTTCTGCCAGCATTGTGTCATCAGCCTGACTCTCCACAGGAAAGAAAAGGGAGCCAGGAGGGTGGGGACAGAGCGTGTGGTTCCTATACTGTAGACCCAGTGGTCAGGACACATTGTGTAATGTCTTGTTTACACAACACCAAAGCTTAGCAGCCAGAGGGTAGGGATGGGGGAGGGTGGGAACTGAGAACCCACCTTTCTCTGTCTGTTGACCTCTTCCCCCTCCTTCAGGTCTTGCCACCTGTGTGCCTCATTCTCTAGTTCCTCATGGCCCACCTCTCCTTCCCTCCAGACAGGGGTCCTCAAACTTTTTAAACAGGGGCCCAGTTCACTGTCCCTCAGACCATTGGAGGACCAGACTATAGAAAAAACAAAAATTACAAACAAATTCCTATGCACACTGCATACATCTTATTTTGATGTGAAGAAACAAAACGGGAACAAATACAATATGTGGCCCGAGGGCCCAAGTTTGAGGCCCACTGCTCCAGGATATGGTCTTAATAGTCTCTCTCCCATTAGAAACACATGGCTTTTAACTTTCCCTAACAGGGCTTCTTATTTGTTTGTTTGGGAGGGTCACACCCAGCAGCCATACTTTTGACTCTGTGATCCAGGTGAGGCTCCTGGAAGCCTCAGGGAGATCATAGGAGGTTTTTGGACCTGGGTAATGTCCTGTGTAAGTACCTTACTTACTGTACTCTTTCCAGCTCCCCCATCCTGGCTTCTAAAATCACCCTTTTTACTGCTTCCCAGATGCCGTCTCAAGCAAGCTTTGACAATCACAAAGGATATCTTTTTTTGTAAAACACTGGAGGTCAGAACCCATTAAAACACTAGAATTTCTATGTGGGTGATCAGTAGGTGAATTTATAGTCCTGTTTATGGTGAAGAGAAAATCTAGCATATTCCAAAAGACTGAGACTACAATAGTAGATAGATTCACATCTGACCTGAAAGACGAGATAGAGGTGATGTTTATTGTTGGAAGCGAGCACCTGGTTTCCAGGACCTGCTCAATAATAGGCATGTTTGGGATTCACAAGGATGTTTCCGAATATCAATAGTGCAAAAGTCCAACCTAAATATTGTGGGTTCTGATCTCTAGCTTCCTCATAGACATAGAAAGCAGCTACAGCTAGCTGAGTAGCTGGTACATCAGCTCTCTCTGTCTCACTTTGCCATGTCCTTCACAGGGTATTTTTTTAATACAATGTCTATGCTAAAAGCAGCTCTAGAATGTTCTCTTACTTGATGGCCCCGTTTGACTGTGCTGGCAAAAGCTATCAATAATCCTGGGAGCTGGATGCAGAGAGCCAGAGTTTTGTAACAGTTTGCTGTGGCCCCAAGGTCCACTGAAGGTGTGCACTTAACATGTACATTTGAGATGGGAAGCTCAGACCTTACGATGTCACCAGACATCTTAGTAAACACAGATGTTGATTTAATGGGTTTAAAGTGGTGTTTACATCCTGACTATTCAGAGTGTGCTGGGGTAAGACTCATGCTCTTGGTTGACAGTGTTGAGGACACTCAAGAGAACCAAGGAACTAAAAGACTTCTAGGGAAGAGAGTTTTAGTGGAAGCTAAAGGAAGGTGCTGTGGTTTAGTTTATAGGTCTTTGTTTTTTTTTTTTCAATTTAAAAAGGTGCAAAATATAAATAAATAAAATACATGAAGCAGTAGATGCGGCCATGTTGTACAGGAAAAATGGCCCAGAACTCTGAAGGTGAGACTCCATCACTTCAAACTCCAACACCAACATCTGAAGTTTTGGAAACTTTGTAAAATCACACTACACATTTCTTCTCCTTGGAGCTACAAAAAAAATTCTTCTCCTTCTCCTGATCTTTCCACTTCTTCTCTTCTTAATTTCCTCTTCTTCCTCCTTTCCTTCCTCCTCCTTTTCTTTTTCCACCTCTTCTTTCTCATCCTCTCCTCATCCTAGTCTTCCTCCTTCTTTACAAGGTTGTTGGCTTAGGATAATTCAATAAAGACACCCTAGTTCAAACATCCTAAGGCCTCAACTTTTATTCCAAGAGCTATCTATCCAACTAGAAGGGAAGGGAGGGGGGAGAGAGAGGGAAGAGGAAGAAGGAGATGGTAAGTATCCTATTTAAAAATATGGAGCTTGGGCTGGGATGATAGTACTGTGGGTAGTGCACTTGCCTTAGATGTGGCTGATCTTGATACTATCTCTGGCACCCCATATTGGCACCCCAAGGCTTCCAGGAGTGATTCTTGATCACTGCCAATGAGGCCCAAACACCATCCTATCCTTAAAAAATTGAAAACATGGGATCTGGGGCTGAAGTGATAACACAGCAGGTAGGGCATTTGCTTTGCACGTGGCCAACTGGGGTTCCAACCCCAGCATCCCATATGGTCTCCTGAGCCTGCCAAGAGTGATTTCTGACCATTGAGCCAAGAGTAATTCATGAAAGCAGCCAGGTGTGGCTCCCCCAAGCCCCCCAAAACAAAAACAAAAACATGAAGTTGGAGCGATAATACAGCAAGTAGAGTGTTTGATTTGCATGATGCCAACTAGGGCTCCATCTCTGGCATCCCATATAGCCCCCTGAGCGCTTCTAGGAGTAATTCCTGAATGAAGAGCCAGGAGTAACTCCTGAACATTGTGTGGACCCAAATACACACACCCCATAAAAATAAATTCTGATATTCTCCAGAGAATAACACACTCATCTCCCCCATCAGTCTGTATAGGAAGGGAAGGTTAACTGAAGAGAACCACCCAGTTTGAGGCACTCTAGCAAGGCTCAGTGACTCTGTCTTTGGAGATTCTCCCACCTATCTGACTTCTGCTATGTATGAGGACTTTTCTAACCACAGCACCTGAAACAGATGGTTATTGTTTTGACACAAGCACAAGAGGAGGCAATCTATCTTTCTTAGCACGGTCAGCAGTGAGTGAGCGAGAGCTATGGGGGCCCAACAGTGCAGTCTGTGAGAAATGCATGCTGGGTAGGGTAGGTGAGGACGAAGCTCAGGGACTGTAATAACTCCAGCACTCCCCATATCCCATTCTCCCCTCTCATCTCAAGAGGTGCAGTTCTCCTGCTGTAATGATGTTTATTCAATACATAAAGATTTCAAACCCTAATGGAAATGTCTTTTCTTTGCCACTATGACTGGGCTTGGCACTTGCTCCAGAAAAGCACCAGCATGATCAGGTCAATAACAGACCTTTGGTTGGTATCTGGCTTCTAGCTCTCCTCACTCTGGATAGAATCCCATGCTGGCCTGCTCTGGGGACTAGCTTGCCAAGAACCTTATCTATAGGGTTGACTCCTCTAGTAAAGTAATCAAGGTTGAGGTTAGCACAATTACTGCAGTATTATTTCTAGAAATAACTTGTGGTTTAATAGGGGGATAAGTTAGTGCCTTGCACCCAAATCGTGTTTCCTAATGAGCATGCAAAAGAAACAAGGCAAAGGGGATAATTGAAGATACTTTATTCTTTCTGACCTGAAGAATGTGGCTGATGGTTTTCCAGCAGTTCCACTGGGAGATGGTGCATTTTTCACATATATGATTTGGTTATTTCCATTTGGAATTGGGAAGAATAACTTTGAGGTGGGCAGCTTCAAGTTAAGACACTGGAAGGAGCATGAGTGGAGCCTTATGATCACTTTGGTAAATGCCCCTGGATTCTATCTGGGCTCTGTGGTCTCTTGAGCACTGAAACCATGGATTTGAAATAGTATCTTCACATTGTCACTGCAACACTATCTATGAGATTTACAAGAAACAGCCCAAGAACAAATACCCAAGGACACAGATGGGTGTATAAAGAAGATGTGGTCTATAGGCACAACTTTAAGAAAAGATGAAATATTACCTTCTTCAGCAACACAGATTGATCCTGAGGGGGTTATGATAAGCAAAATGTCAGAAGGGAAAATACAAATACTAGATAATCTCTCTCATCTATGGTCTATAAAGAAGCAAGCAAGGAACATGAGACCAACCAGTGAAAACATACTCTTAGACTCTGATCTCAGAACTGAGGGTGCCAGCAGGTAGAAGTGGGCTGAAAGAATCCAATGAATGGTGGTGAGATAGCACAGTGGCCCTGAAGAAGGTAAACATTTATAATCTTGCAAGCCATGCTTGCTTCAATTTAAATCAAACAATAAACAATGGTCTCAAACCAATAATGAATAGGTCACGGGAATGCCAAGTGATTGACAGGGGAGTCAATGTTTCACAGGCCAATGACGGAACAGATGGGCACATCCTTTGTTGCAATTTTGTGAATTCCTGAATTCCTGAATCTATAGGTTCCTGAATCTATAGCACAGAGCAAGGGAAAGGCCTCCTTACTAAGGGACTAAACTATCATTCGTTTTGCCCAGAAGATGGCTCAGCATTTACAGGGTTGCATCTAAGCTACCCATTCACCACACTGATAGAAACACTTCTTCCTGCATGGACGGATGGCCATGCCAGATCACAGTTGTAACAAGAGAACCTAAGTCACATGCATTTTCTGAAAGCCAGTCAAACGTCAGAAGTCCATCTGGGAGTTAGTGACAGTAAAGGGATTCAGATAGGGGCCCTGCCTTCAAAGTACCACCACCCACACAGATGAGGGATGTGTGTTGAATGAGAAGCACTCGACGTCACACCGTAGGTACCAGACTATGAGAAGCTGGCAGTGTACCAGGAAAGTGTGAGGATGTACTTTAGAAGGAATCATGTTTAAATCTGGTTTGGCAAGAAGTGGTAAATGATGGGAAGAAAAAAATGAAGACCCTGGATATTCTTATAGGTAAGGAACAGAAGAAAAGGAAAAGCTGTTATCTTTCTCCTGGCCTGTCCACCAATCTCTGGGACCACTACTGGCTTGTGTAAAGTTGGGATGAGCACAGATGTGGCACCTAAGGTGCTAAAGGCAGGCCCTTCCTCTGTTTGCAAAGGCCATGCTAAGAGGCTGGCCTTCCACACCAAAGGGGCTTTTCAGGAACGGAATGGATGTCTCAGAGGAGTCACTTCCTCTGACCCCTGGTCATCAGTGTCCCCCAAATTGCCTGAGACTAAAAACCTACAATAAAAATCAAATGAGATTGGCTCACATTGCAAACATATACCCCAAACTAAGCCCCAGAGTATTTTCTTCCATGATGCTGAATTAGATAGAAATTGAGGAGTTACTCCCAGTAGGTCAAAATGAAGTTCAGGGTCTATATGAAAGCCGAGCTGAGAAGCTGGCTTGCCTTCTTGGGAGTAGCTAAGGCAGGCAGAGGAATCTGGGCTGGGGAGGGGGGCAGAGGGCATGTCCGGGATATCTGTGGGAGGGTGGTGTTGAATTTGGGTTCAGAGGACCCAGATCTTGGGGTCTTGTTTATGACCCATGGACTCCTTATGGCATTATCCATGGCAGTGGAGTAATGGAGAACAATTCCACTACAGGCAGAATTAGAAGTGAAAAGAATTTTCCAGGCTAAGATTAGTCCTGAAGCTAGAGTCAGCAGGGAATAATGCTATGCAAGAAGCATGACTGGGAGAACTGGAGACTTTCATTAGCCATCGCCCATAGGTAGATCCATAGAACCAGAATATTGGTCATCAGTCTGAATGCATATTTCTCTGAAAACTTGATGCCTACCAAAAGTGTGTGTATAAGGATGTAGCTGAACGAACAATGATGCTTCTTACTTCTAGATGCTGGAGAGATGTGAATGCGAGTCTGTGTGTGCACATCTGCAGTGTGAATGGTGAATCTTCCAATAAGGCAGCCCTGAAGCAAACTCCATCATGTGCTGCTGGGGATTGAACCTGGTTGACAGCATGCAAAGCAAAACCAGATCAATAATACCACGGGTACCTCAATTGCTTTGCATGCTGTCAAACAGGTTTAATCCCCAGCAGCACATATGGTCCCCTAAGTTTGTCAAGAGTGATCCCTGAACACAGAACTAGTAATAATGAGCACTGTTAGGGGATAGCAAAAAACCACCCAAATAAACAAAAACCAAAAATATGGCAGAGGGGCTGTGTGGGAGTTCTCATAGAGAAATAGCCTGGAACCCAGAAAAGGCTGGTTGAAGCTTGTAGCTTGCTGTGATGGCCACAGCAGAAACACGGAGGTAAATGGAATAGGAGGTACTTTGGGGTCAAACCTCAGTACTCAGTGCATTTGACTAAAGTCTTCCTTTCCCTTTCATTTAAGTTTGTTTGTTTGGTTTTTGCCAACAGCAGTCATCAAGTATATAGGACTAATAATACATCTGCAAAATAGAAGGCTGATCTTATTTTAAAAAAAACAACAATTTAGCTATTGTAGAAACCAGTACACCTATCATTCACATACACATAGCCGCACTCACATCCACACACACACACATTTGCAAAAGGGGCTGAAACCTCTCGAGATATTACTTAAGCTGTAAATATATTTTATCACACCATTTATTATTAATGGCCAAATGACAAGGCAGGTGAAAATGAAAACCCTAACCTCTGATTATGGTTTAAGTAGCTTAAAGAGCCACTTTCAGTGATGATGAGGGCAACTGAAAAACTCACGAACAATACCCCCAGATGAGGTGATTGCTATCTTTTTTTAAATGACAAAGTATGAATACTCAGTAGTGACTCCCGCACTATTGTACTCCAGGCTGCGGGATTCAGGGACTAGAATAACAAGGCAACAAGGCCGCATATTCTTCTATTTTCAGTCCTAGCAATGTATCAGACTCCAGTCTTAGAGGAGCTAAATCATTCTTCCAATTTCTTTCCATATTTGTTCTCTCTTTCCTAAGTTTAGCCTGCAATGTTCTTCCTGATGCATTCAGGTCTGGGCACAGAGGGAGAAGAACCTGGCCAGCTAATCAGGTCCTGGCCCAGCACTGCAACCACAGGGACCACGTCCGAGGTCGGCACCTCCTGGTATTGCCCTCCTCACCTCGTCCTCCCTCCTCCTTACCCTGGGCTTCTCTACCAGCACTCCTGACAGCATGGTCTGCGTACATGAATTCATGGGCACAGCTGTGAATTGTAGGACCCTGAGCAGCCACCCGTGTCCCTCTCAACAATGTGCCCACTGCCATCACCCACAGGCACTGCCATCAGCATCAAGGAAAGAGTCCTAGAGGTAAGCCCATTCTGAAAGTGCTGCTGGGGGTCCTAGCATGATGGAAGCATCTCTGGGCTCGGAGAGAAGCAGCTACCCACCCAACAGAGGGGGTGAAATTCAGTATGTCAGCTCTGTGGAGCTGGTCCCAGCTCTTCCAGACATTGTCCCTGTCCTTGAAGTGGCTGTGTTCCCATCAATGAGCCTTGAGAAGTTCATTGGGATTCCCCCCAAAAAAGGTTCCTTATTCTTGAATGTAACATGACTATAACACACAGAGATTCACACAAACTCAAAACAAAGATTCATTCATACAGCCTTGCACACAGACTCACACAGACACACACAGAGACTCATACACACACTAATACATAGACACATAATTTTATACTCACATCTAGCATATGAACTTATAATATTCACACACATATATAAACTATACATGGTCACACTATTCACATAAACCCACATGCTTACAATAGTGACACACATACACATTTGCACATGGTCACACATACTCACACTTACATCCACACACTTTCACACACAACACACACACTTTATAACATTCACACACAAGTCCACATTTTGTCACACACACACTTATGTTTTCTGATACAATTTGTATACCCATATTCATTAAACCACATCCACTCACATACTCACAGCCTTCACACACATATAAATCACAATACACCCACACACATTGTTACATGCTCACAGCATTCATACCTCACACACATACATATAAATACACTTACACAATCATACTCACATGCTCTCTGTCTCTTTCTCTCTCATACACAGGAAAGGGTGAAAAGAGTGGGGAGAGACAAGCATATCCATACTCTAAGACACCACAGGCTAAGCAGCTTCACCAACAGAACAATATTCCACCACAGCTCTGGAGGTGAGCTGGTCTTAACATGTGACAGCAGACTCTCCTTGGACTTGTTCCCCACTTCCTTTCTCCTTTGCTGTTGTGGTGTTGTTCTGGATACATGTCCAAGGGTTGCACACTTAGTCGAGCTACTAGCTTACTTGGTTATGGTGCTCACACATGTGCTTGTGTCTTTGGCACTCACTCTGTGGAAGTGTCTGTACACTTTGGTTGTAGTACTCACACGCTTTGGTTCCACAGTTCACACACTTGATTGTCACACATGGAGGCCATACAATTGTAGTACCAGAAACTACAATGGCAGAGCTGCTAGGCTCACACTTGCATGCATGTGTTTGTGTGTTGCTGGGAATTAAATTCTCAACCTCCCGATCCTCCTCCAAGCTGTGGCAGCCCAGGGTTGAATTTTCTAAGAGCTCTCCCTATCTTATCTCTGGCTCTCTCTCTCTTCCCTGTGTCTACACTTGGCCTCACCCCCTATATAAATGTGTCTGAATTCTCTCCTCTCTCTCAGGGGCAGCAGCCGTATTGGACTATAAGTCATCTTCAGGGACTTCATTGGAACTTAGCAGACTCGAGTCTTCCAATGGTCCCCACATTCTGAGGTATAATAGGTTCTATCTTCAGTTGGATAAGGGTGACCCCTTTTAACTTGGGGAAAAAAAAAAGAAAAAGAACAAGGAAGGAGATGAGAAGCACAACGGTTGGTGTGCAGCTAGTGAGAATGATTCTCTTGGCAGATTATAACATTTACAACTGTAAACATACAGTTGTATTCTAAAATACAATAACAGATAAATACAAGTATATAAGATCAGGTTTAGCTTTGATCACCAACATTAAAATTGAATATGGGGGTTGCTGACATTGGTTCAGCAGCTAAAAAATATAGTCACGAAAGACCTCAGACAGGTTCACTAAGGTTACTCTTTGATATTGTTACTAAATGCTGTTGAATCATGGTAACACACTAGTTATCATAGTCTGAGCTACTACATCTGCCTTCAAGACAGAAAGACAAGCAAACAGGCTGCATCAATGATTTCCATATTATCCCTACATATTATCCCTATCTTTTCCTATAGAAAAAATGTTTCTTAGAAAGCTTCTGGCACACAGTTGCTGGCATCTCTTGGGTCATAGTGGGGGTCCTGTGACTAGGCTTGGCCCCCAGGAAATCTTTCCAGCATACATGTTTGACTTTACAGTATTATTAGTAATAGGCAGCCAAGAGGAAGGAAACTGAGGCAGTAATTGGATTAATCCATCAACTATGTTCATCTAAGGAAGGGAATTAGAGATGAAGGGGAGATAGAAATGGAAAGGGGTTATAGCTAGGCACAAATAACATACAATTACTTATGACTACATACAAAAGCCATCTTCATATACAGCCTTTCCTAGGTACTCACAACTTGTTATTAGTAAAGGTAATATCTGATCATTTGACTTGGGGTTAGAATTACTGCTCCTCGCTTGATTGTTCATATAAAGTGCAATGCTTCCTGCTCCAGAATTGTAAGCACATAAACTGTAGATCTCTCCAAATGGCACAATGACTGGCACAGAAGTTATTAAGCAGCTGCTGCATAAATGAATAAAAAATGCAAGTTATTATGGGACAAGTACATCATCTCTACTCCATAGGGCATTATTCAGATTTGGGAAGGCACAACTGGTAGAGCTCAGGGATTACTCCTGGCTTTGTATTCAGAAATTACTCTTGGCAGAATTCAACTATTTAACTACTGCCAGCCTTTGCCATAGCTTCTTGCCCATTTTTTTTTAAAGTTGGCTTGCTCTGTGCTGGGCATTTCTATGCTTCTAAACTTCTCTAGCAACTCATGGCAGTTTCAAAGCATCCTGGCCTTTTCTGAAATCCCTAAGCTAAGACACAGTACACCTGTCAAGGAAAAGCAGATTAGTATCAGCCTTTCTCCAGAGACCCAGCCTTGTCATAATGCAGAGCATTAGCATACTCACTCCAGGCCCAAAGAGCTATACTTGAGGATATATCAGCTTGAGGATATATATCATTTATATATATATATATATATATATATATATATATATGTTCAGATCCCCACCTTGCCATAGGTGGGAAGGTCTAGGAGAAAGAGCTGGGTTGAACATATGTGATGTCTCTCACCCAAACGCAGCTCTTAAATCTTTGACCCCGTGCTGAACTCTAGAATGAAGAAGGCCTTTCCACATCAGAGTCCCTACAGAGAAAGTAAAGGACAAAGCCCATATTGGGAAGTGGGGATGCTTTAATCCTGGAAATGTCCTTTAAGTCTTTGTTCTCACTATACTTTGTTCTTGGTATATTTTGTTCTGTTTCTTGGAGCTATGTTCACATTACTTTCACTCACAAACATGTATGCACACCTATGTTCATAAGTCAAAGTTTGTAATAGGACATCTAAATCTTTCTTGTGAAATTCACAACATCTGTTGATCAGTGTTGATGAATGTTCTCATTAAGTGCTATTAGAAATTTTTGCCACTAATAACATAGCACTGAGGTAGCCCAATGGGGGCTAGGAAGACCATGGACATGTCCCACATAATTGGAGCAGTGAGGGTGAGAATTAGGAGTCAGAGACTACTGATGAGGTCTTTGGAGACAGAGAATTAGAGAAGACTCCAGGAGCTGAGAAGCCATTTGAACCAGAAAGATAAGTGTCAAGCAAAGCCAGAGGGATTTGGTGGTGCAGTAGACAAAAGAGCAGTAAGGCCATGGTGGAGAGTGCACCTGGGCTCATGTCTAAGTCTCTGGCTATTGGTCTAGGCAGGAGAATGGGTGAAGGGAGGAAAAACCAGCAGAGGAAGCCTGGGTGGGGCATTCTGGACAGGTCCTGGAGAGGAACACTGTTGACTATGAATGACCATTCATGACCCCACAAGTTTTCTGTAGGAATTAGAGGGTTACTTTCGTGTAGGCAGGCACAACTGTTAAAAAATATTGTGGTGTATCTTATGCAACAATAAAGGTAGAAATGGAGGCGATGTCAGTGGGCATAGAATGGAGATCTAGCTGGAATGAGGATTTGGAGAGAGTGCCGGCAATGATGGTGGGCTAAAGATCCAATTACAGAGAGCAAGGGGAAGGACAGAAGAATGATGCCCAGTATCTGTATTGGTGACAAAATAGAAACATTTACTGTTTCCCCAGGTCTAGTATCTTCTCCTCTAGGCCTGCAAGAGGCAAGTACCTCAGCCCTCTTCCATTGCTGGGGAGGACCAGACAGCTTATTCTTTCTGTGGACTGTGTACAGAAGTGGCGTTTGTCATTTCTATGTTAGATTTTCTGGGTAATAACAAGCAACCCTTCCTCTTTTTCTTGCTATGGGAAGAGGTGCAACTAAGATGGTACATTGTCCATAGAAGCAATCTGGGATGCTGAACCAACACATAAATGAGCACATTGAGGAGTCCCCGACAGAATGGAATTCACAGGAGTGAGAAATCAGTGGTGCAAAGCCTCTGAGATTTGAGGATGTTAGTGTGTCCAGTGTATTACTATTAATGACAGTATAGCACCATCTATTCCAATGGACAGAGGCAGCCACCTTCAGGAAAACATACATAGCCAGGAAAACGAGGCTGGATTCTTGTTTTTCAAAACCACATAAGGTCTTTTTCTTGATATTGCTTCCATCCTTTTCACATTCTTTTAAGTTTGAACACAAATGGATTGTTCACAAAGCAACTGGTTTTTCTAAATACACCAGGAAGTAAGAAGTACAGCTCATTCCTGTTCCTGCCACACAAAACCTCAGCATCTAGAGACTCTTGTGGGTGTTATCAAAGCTTCAATTGTCCACTTCAATACTCTCATCCTTCTCTCCATGAAGTTATATTATCTCTGAGAGAAACACGTTTTCAGGCAGCCTCATTCATTTTTTGTGTGGGTGAAAGTTCAAAATACTGAATTTTCAAAGCATACAGATTCTTTATATTCATGAGTCACCACTATCAACAGAATCAGATTTATGGTACATAAAGGACATGCTTTCACAAAGCCTAATTTGAAAACATGAATTGTGCACTTTTCTCTATGGAAGTACAACTGACAAATAATTTATAAGATCATTAAAGTGTATGACAGTGATCTGATGAAGGTTGATTTTGTGAAAGAAGTTCCACCATGAGGTTAACTAGTCCACATATTGTCTCATATACCTTTCTTGTTTTATTTTATTTGGCTGAGGGGCCACACCTAGTAGTACTCAGGAGATATTGTTGACAAAATACTTGGGGATCATGCAGTGTCAAAGATCAAACCTGGGCTCCCCACATGCAAGGCATCCCTTTGATCTAGCTCTCTAGAACTGTTACCTTGTTTTTGGGATTAGAGCACCACATTCAGTTCTAGACTTTTAGCAAAGTTCAACAATACCTTACAGTATTGTCAAACATAGTCACTATGTTAGCATAAGATTCTCAGATCTTAGGGGCCCGGGAGATAGCATGGAGGTAAGGTGTTTGCCTTTCATGCAAAAGGTCTTCGGTTTGAATCCCGGTGCCCCATATGGTCCCCTGTGCCTGCCAGGAGCAATTTCTGAGCATCGAGCAGGAGTAACCCCTGAGTACTGCCGGGTGTGACCCAAAAAGACCAAAAAAAACCAAAAAACAAAAACAAAAACAAAACAAAAAGATTCTCAGATCTCATTTATTGCCTAACTGAAAGTCTGTTCACTTTAACCCACCTCTCCCTGATTTTCCCAACCTTTATCCACCAGCAACCACCATTTCTACCCTCTGTTTTCAATATGTTAAGCTGGGGATAAAGGATGGAACTGAAAACAGAAGAAGCAGGAAAAAAGCACTTTTTGAGGTCTACTGTATACTTCTTACTACTTTGCAGTCAAGTCCCCTTTGAAATACAAGAGGGGCCTTGTATTTCTTCCCCCAGAGCAGTGGTCGGCAACCTGCGGCTCGCGAGCCACATGTGGCTCTTTACACTTTTAATTTGGCTCTTCTGTGTGCCGGGTGGCCACTCCAGGAGTCAGGACTATACTCCTAGCCTCTGTCCAGTGCACGTCTTGTGTGCGACCCCAGGGGCCAGCTCCAAGAGTGCAAGATGATATCCAGTATCAATCCTAAACAAAGGTGTTCCCCCAACGTCCTCCTTTCTTTTTTTGTTTTGGTTTTTGGTTTTTGGTTTTTGGATCACATCCAGCAGTGCTCAGAGTTACTCCCGGCTCCACACTCAGAAATCAATCCTGGCAGGCTAGGTGGACCATATGGTATGCCGGGATTTGAACCAATGACCTTCTGCATGAAACGCCTTACCTCCTTGCTATCTCTCTGGCCCCACGTCATCCTTTCTTAAACCTCTTCCTTTGATATGTAAAAGTCCACTGAATATGTACTTTTGTCTCTCTTGACCTGAAGCCTCCTGGTATTGGGAATTGGTTTTAATAAAGAGGTGTTCTAACTTTTTGGGCTTAAGACAGAAGGTACAAGGTAAAAGGCAATGGACTCCATGATCATCCTTTCCTGAGTAGCTTGTTTTATTATTTCTTTCCTGCTACCCTGATTCTTCAGACCAGGTTGGGTGGGGTTTAGAAATACAGTGCCTGGAGTGATCTTAAAACACATATTTTATTTTGCACAAGAGTGGGCATCTTCCATGAAGGGATTCTCAACCCAGAATTTTCTTTTCCATGGATTCTCATGTTCAGAGTATTCATGATTTAAGTTGTGAGCTAATGCCCTTAAATGCTGTTTTTCATATTGATTATGACTTTCTGCACAATATAAGTGCCAATCGGAAATTTTTTTGCAATATCTCCTTCTCAGACACAGCTATCCCAGAATCAGATCCTTTTTTGAACACATTCATCTTATGTCTCACTGTAAAAACTAAATGTGAAACTCCCCTGCAGAGAAATATTAATTTAATAGAGAAAATGAACAATGTCTGCCAAATACACAAGCTTAGCTAGCCATTCTTTTTCCAACTGGGGTTGTACAGAGTCAGAGTTCTGCTCTCACAGGAA
>PVKC010012766.1:0-23529 GCA_004027635.1 Crocidura indochinensis
GGCCCAAAAACCAAAAACCAAAAAAAAAAAAAAGTAGCACTCACACAAGAGAAACTCCTCCAAGAAAGGAATCCCAACCATATAATATATAAAAATCTAAGTATTTAATTTTTCAGAAGGTAGAATTATATATAATAAAATATATTATGTAAAATATATTATATAATAATATGTTACATATAAATACATACTAAATAGTAAATTAATCTCTTCCCTTTTTTTTCTGGAAGAAAACATGTTTCTCTTCCAAGACTGTTTTTCATACAGCAATATTTAAAAAAGATCATAGATTGAAACAGTCAGTGTGTCTGCTTACAAGTGCAGAAATGTGAAGAGTAAATTCCCAATAATACATATCAGAAATGCATTTGAAGTGCCGGAGCAATATTACAGTAAATAAAACATTTGTTTTGCACGCAGCCAACCCTGGCTCGATCCCATAAGGTCATGTGAGCCTGTCTTGAGTGATTTCTGAGCACAGAGCTGGAATAAACCCTTAAGCGCCACCAGGTGTGGCCCCAAAAGAAACAAACAACAAAAGAAATGCATTTGATGATATGTGGTAGAAACCCTTATAATATCTTATGCTTAATAGCAATATATTTACTTCAACACTCAAGCAAAAAGTGGCCAGAAATAGTGATCCAGAGCTACTTCATCAAGGCCCAAGTCAGTCTCATTCTCCCTTCCCATATTTGCTGTTTAAGTATTTCCTAAGGGCTGGTCCCAGACACACTTAAACCAATTGTATATGAGCTCTTATCTCTTTCTACAAGCTTCTGCCCCTTGGTGGCAGTGTGGCTGTGACATTACATCCATATTCAAGACAAGAAAGGTGGAAGAACAGCATCATAAGAAAGGAAGAACACCTAAATCATTCCTAAACCCTCAGATTTATTGACTTTTTTTTTTTTACCATAACTACATTAGCCTGAAAAACAAGCATTTCTTCTGACAACTATGTTTATCTTTTATTGTATACTAATCTTTTCTCTTTTAAGTCCAAGTATGCTGTTCCAAGTTCAGTCTCTAGTATAAGAAAGGATCTGTTTGGGATCTAATATAAACATTAACCTACTGTTATAGTTTTCTTTTTCTTACCAAAAACAAATCCTACTACCCCAGGCAAATCACTAAAGAGGAGCAGAGTAAAGTACTGAAACTGGATGCTATTTACAAAGTTAAGAACCATTCACACAATTAAGATTGGAATGAAAGCTAAAATAAAAGATTTTATTTTCAAAATAAAAGTAAATCAATGATACAAACCTAGAATGCCAGAGTGATAACTTATTGAGATATATAATATATATATGCTATATCCATTGATACATTCCTCATTTTATTTTTTAAATAATATTTTATCTAATCACTTTGGTTGCAAACATGATTTTGATTGGGTTTCAGTCATATAAGAGGACACCCCCCATCATCAGTGCAACATTTCCACCACCAATGTCCCAAATATCTCTCCTCCCCACCCTGCTCCCATCTGTACTCTAGACAGGTTTTCTATTTCCCTCATACATTCTCAGTGTTAGGATAGTTTACAATGTAGCTATTTTTCTAACTAAACTCATCACTCTTTGTGGTAAGGTTCATGAAGTGAGCTGTAACTTCCAGCCCTCCTCTCTTTTGTCTCTGAAAATTATTTCAAGAATGTCTTTCATTTTTCTTAAAACCCATAGATGAGTGAGACCATTCTGTCTCTCTCTCTCTCTCTCTGACTTATTTCATTCAGCATAATAGATTCTATGTACATCCATGTATAGGAAAATTTCATGACTTAATCTCTCCTGACAGCTGCATAAATATTCCATTGTGTATATGTACCACAGTTTCTTTAGCCATTCTTCTGTTGAAGGACATTTGGTTGTTTCCAGAGTCTTGCTATGGTAAAAGTGCTGCAATGAATATGCCTAGCTGTAAGGAAGGGATTTTTGTATTGTATTTTTGTGTTCCTAGGGTATACTCCTAGGAGTGGTATAGTTGGATTGTATGGGAGCTCATTTTCCAGTTTTGGGAGGAATCAAAAACATTTCTCATTTTAAATTATCATTGACCTCTGTCTAAACCTCTTAAAATACTGTTCAACTTTGTCTTTATAATATAAAAATAAATGTCAAATGCTCTTGCCTATAATTTTCTTCTTGCCTGTAGAATTGCATATATATATATATATTTATCACTACTTGTAATTAAGGGAACTTAAGGATAACCTTTCACTGCCTGCCAATATTTTTAGGTGAATGTTTGATTTTTGTCCAAGGCATGAAAAACATAATAGTTTAGTCTAACTTTAAAAATATTCTACAATTTTAATCTCTAAGAAATTTTTTAGTAATTATTAGATAGCCCAGAGGAGCTGTACTTATTTACAAATGCTTCCCAAATGCATTCCATTTTATGACATAGAACATCAGAATAGAGAATATTTGCAGTATGAAAGATTTGTGTTTCACTTACCACTCAAGCACCTAATTTCTAAGTTGGGAAAGTTACTAGCTCCTCAAATTAATTTTGTCTGTAAAATGTTCAACAATATCTATATTTTAGGAATTTTATAAAAACTAAATAAGATCATGTAATGAAATTTTAGGGTTCTGTCAATAACTATATGATCAATAAATAGTAATTATTACTGTAATTTTCAGTATCTTACTACCAACAAAAAATTCATGTAAATACTCCTTATTAACTAAATATCAATATATATTATTATGACACTAGAACTAAATATTTATTCCTGTAACAAAGTTGTTTAATTTGATTGCCCTATTCAACATTTTCAATGTTAATTATTCTCAACTGGATGTTAATGAATAAAGCAAAGTCCAGGAGTATAATGGAAACCAAAGAGTTAGTATATTAATTTGAATGTCCAAAGTATGAGTTCATTTTCTCATTAGATTAAAAAAAAATCTCCAAACTGGAAAGTGATTTCACAAGGCCAGTCCTACCTTGATGAACCAGATAAACAGATCAATAAATAGCATATGCACAGAGGAATGCAAATAGAATAGAGTGACCAGAGAGACACACAATGGATAGGGAGGAGAGGGAATAGAGAAAAGAACAAAGATTATAAAGGTATGTGGAGGATGACAGTCTATTAAAAGACTTTCTAAAATGCTCTTTCATAAAAGTATTAGGATTAGCAAATGAATGATCATTCATAACTTGACTAAAGTTAGCCTTTTCCAAATCTTGACTATAAAATAGTTGTTAGCATCAGCTAACAACATTCCAGAATAATATTTAATAAATATAACTTTGGAAATCATCAACTATATGTAAAAGATCAAATCAAGTTATTAGTTATTATAGTACTTTGGTTCATAAAAATATTCATTTTATTGCATCATACTACAGTGAGTGTCTCTCTCCCCCCCCCAAGTTTCCTTCTCACATTCCGCTTGAAATTTAGGTTTATGGTTTTGTTGGAAATATTGAATGATAATATGTACTATAAAAATAAATAAATATGGACAGGGTGCAAAAAGGCAGGAGGAAGGAAAATAAATAAGCAAACAGGCAACATTGGATAGAATCAGTATTTTAAAAACTGATTATTGGAGCTTTTGTTTTGTTTCATTTTTGCCTTGTCCTCCTCCACACTAATCCCAGAAAGCCTTTTGTATCTTTAGACATTTCTGTACACTTTTTTTTTTACAAAGTGGAGGCTGTACACAGCAGAACAGTAGCAATGCTGTTTGCCAAGAATGGTGGTAAAACCAATATTCTAGAAGCCAGCCCTCTTGTTTATGGGTAGGCTTGGCAGAAACCCAGATTATATCCTCAGCTGGAAGAAATCCCTAAACTCAAGATTACAGATTTAAAAATTTTCACAGGTACCATGTTTTCTTTTCTTACTCCTACTATATAAACCCACTTCAAAGCAAGATCATAAACTGGAGTCTTTCCATACCAGATGCTTATTCCTTTAGTCTATGACTGTACTGTCAAACACACACTTATACTCCCACACAACCAGCACCAATCACTGAGCACCACTGAGTGTGGCTCAAAGCCAAAAAATGACATCAGGCTACTTGATACCTATTTTTTATTTCAATCTGTTCCATTTTGCTGAAAGCAGAATAGAAAGTACATGAGGGGAGAAGATAACATAAAAATTCTTAAGTTCTTTGCTTTTGAAATAAGAGTGATTTCTAAATGATGCTAAACTACAGGCCTAGATACATTTCAAAATTGAACAGTGCTATAATTTGCACCATTCCAATACCTGGGTTTTCTGAAGACTCACACAGCTATTTGAATAATTTTGCTTATTTTAACAAAAATATGTATATAATAGTATCTCTTTATTGGTGGGATACACCCAGTGATGCTCAAAGATAACTCCTGACTCTACATTCAGTAATTTCTTCTGACAGTTCTGGAGGGATCATATGCATTGCCAAGGATAAAACTGGAGTTAGCCATATTCAAGTCAAGTATCCTACCTTCTGTACTATCTCTCCATCTCCAATAAAATTTGAAATTTCAGAAAACTGGGAAAGAATAAACTGAGATTTTTATAAAACATTGTATTTAGGATCTTATTGTTATAAAACATCACAACTTTCCTACACAACCAAGATAGTTCCAGTATCTAGTTTTTTATGATCTAAAATTGTCCTAGAGCTTAAGAATCCCGAGAAGCTAACATATTTAAGAACTCTAGTTTTAAAGGTAGTTAACAAGTAATTATTGACTGGCATTCATCAAATATATAAGAGAAAAAAATCTTTAAACATAATTAAAAATTCTGCCTTAGATTATGTAAAGTTTAGGTATAACTATGAGTCATGCAAAAATGAAACTTTTTCTCTTCCTGCTTGCTGTGAATTTTTGTGTCACTACTTATAAATGCAAAGACTGTGTTTGCTCCCCAAAGATCTATATAGGCAATAAAGATATGAATAAACAAGCTGGATATTCTCATGCATCACCTACAAAGTTATACTTTTAATTGCAAAATTTGTGGTTTGCCAATGATGCTAAGTATAGCGCACAGCTTGATTTTCACATCACAGGCTGAATTTTCAACCCTTGTAGTTACGAAAAATTAGCACATGATTTAGACACTTTGCAAATGCAAGTATATATAAGAAAGAATATGGAAACTGGGGCCCGGGAGATAGCATGGAGGTAAGGCGTTTGCCTTTCATGCAAAAGGTCATTGGTTCATATCCCGGTGCCCCATATGGTCCCCTGTGCCTGCCAGGAGCAATTTCTGAGCATGGAGTAAGGAGTAACCCCTGAGCACTGCTGGGTGTGATCCAAAAACCACACAAAAAAAAATTAAAAAAAAAAAGAATATGGAAATTCACAAGGTCACAATCCGGAGGTTTACTTTAACAGAACTTAAAATAGTATAACGATGCTACATTCAATCATTCATTTGTTTTCCCCAAGTACTTTGCGAGTGTTTATAATAGATTATGTATATTCTGGCATTTGAAAATTTAATGAGTTATAATCCAAACAAAGAATAAATGTTAACTAGATAAAGGTCCTAGTTGGAGATACATGGCAAATATGAGAACCTGAAAGAGTTAGTATAGAGGATTGGTGCAAGTTGGAGGAGATACATGGCTAATATGAAAGACTGAAGAGTTAGTATAGATTTTTGGTGCTTGCTTTATATCTCATACTTACTGAACAGTCCCCAAGTGAGTCTTTAATGCCATCAGGTATGGCCTCAAAGAAAAGCAAAAGCAAAAAAAAGGGACAGAATGGGCGGACATCAAGAAGATAAAATAATTAAAATGAATATTGTAGGAATAAACAAATGTTACTTTTAGTATTTTATTCAGGTTTTAACCACAGGAACAAAACTAGTAGATATAAGTAGGTAACTTTAAATATATTATATAGTCATGTGTGTTTATATATACATATTTACATGTGTTTTGATTTATATAAAAGTTAGATATAAAAACATTAAAAGCATTTGCTTGCTAATGTTGACCTGGCTAAGGATCACAAAAAGATTTAGTTGTTGAAAGCTCAGCAGAAACGTAAGTCTCTACTCTGGGAACATTCCAGGTTTTCTAAAAATATTTTCCAACTGAATTAAAACCATTTAGGATAATTTCTTTTTATTTTATTTAGCCAACTAAGATTTTAATTGAAATTTCAAATTCTCCTAATAGTATCATCTACAATGGTATTCAATTTAGTAACTTGGAGATGTTATGTGCATGTTACCAAATAATTGTCTTACTTCCATAATTTCTTGGTAATGATTATTTCATATAAACTACTCTAATTTGAAGTCTGTTGTGTAATATTTTGCATAAGTAAAGTAGCCAAAACTAATAAAAAAAAGTTTAGAAATTTGACTAATAGATAAAATAAAACTATAAAAATTGATATTTGTTTATAGCTTATTTACTTGAATATTTGTGCTAAACTAAGTAAGGTTAATAGTGAAATTAATTGAAGATTAAGTATGGAAACTAAATTTCCTAAATCTTTGTATTTTTGATATAAATTCTAAATACAACTGTATATTGCAAAGCAAACATAAATTTAATCTCCATTTTACCCATCTATTACTGCAGTAAATTATTTTGAAGTCTATGAATTGAAACATGAGTAAACATTACTGGTTAGTTTCTGGGATCAGATGTAAAGGAATGAATGAAGTTAATATTCTACCTATAAGGATTTTGTGAGCTTGAAGTTAAGACACAATCAGTGTTACAGTCATCCAAATGTCTTAATTGGAGTTTGAAGGTGATTCATGTTAGTATTTAGCAAGGTAGTTCATGTTAGTATTTAGCAAAAGTCCTATTGACCACCTTTGAATTGCTTAAAACAGTTGCTGCAAACCAATAAAGCCAATGAACCAAGAAAGACAAAGTAGAAGCCCTGCATATCTAAAAGGATATGGCTACCACATTTGGCCTGTCCCCTTGTTCAAGACTATACTTTTTCCTAGAGCATGTTATAACAAAATATTCTAATTTTTATAATCATCTAAATTTTTGCATATTTCAAAACTTCTAAGGAATTTATGTTATCTTTTTCCCAACTAGGATACTATCATGTGCATTTGTTTACTAGAGATGTCAAAAACAAAAACATTGTTTACTCACAGTTCTGCAGGCTAGAATGTAAATGAAATTGCTAATGAGTTTGTCTTGCAGTTGGCCAGTTTCTAACAATGCCCTCACATGGTATCTCTACATACCTTAGATGTCTGAGTCCTAATCATTTGTACACTCACACTGGAATTATATCAACCTTTATCAAACCATATTCTTACTGTAATTACCTTTTTAAATTACTATTTACAATTATTATCACATATTGATTTACAGGTGTACTATGTATTTGAATTAGAATAACCAAAATTCAATTATCCAAGTTTATAACAGCTGAATATCAAGGAATGTCATTGAGCCAAAGCTAAAAATTTTGCTCTTATTAAAAAAAGTAAGATCCCACTATTCTAAATGTATAGCCCACAAGTAAATTAGTAAAATCTTTCCCTCCTTTTTTTTTTAGGAAGTTCTCCCTAGCATTCTTTGTGAGCATGGTAGGGTCTGACACCAAGGCTACACATCCTGTGGTGCTTAGAGACCATTAGTACTAGAATCAAACTTGAGACCTGTGCTTTGTCCCTGTGTGCTCATTCCCGAAAACCAAAGTTTTCATGTTCAGCTCTCATCTTTTCAATGACACCTACCTTCTCTCAATTTCTGACATGACCATTTTGTAACTTTACCTGTGTTTTCATAGCATTTATAACTCTAATATGCAATTTTTCTTCTTGCATTATTGAGTTACACTATGATTTAAGCCCCATAAGGGCAATAAATTTTATCTAGCTAATAGTAGTGCTCCATAACAGAAAATCCTTAGCCTTCTAAATAAATTCGTTTTCAAGATTGGTTCTCTTATTTTTTACAGTTGTGCTATTACTATATAAATAAGTTTGTCTTACATAGGGAAGCTAAGAGAAAATAGAAATGAACTTACAGAACTATGAGGAAAGAACCCTTTAATCTGCAAATAGCATCTCCTCTTATTTGGTTTTCATAATGAGTGAAAAATATCAGTCTTAGTAGTAAATTTGTAGTGAATTTTTATGTAGCAAATAATATTAGACAGTTAACTATATTTCTACAAGTGTGATGTTTTCCCATTTTAAAAGTATGTTGTTTGTAAAAAGTGATAATATAATTTAGATAACTAGTCTGTTTGTTGTTAATGTTTAACACAGCATGACACTTCCAGGTTACAAATAATTACAGCATAGAACTCGAGATAAAATTTGAATATATGACTTAAGTATCAAATGTTATACTTAATGGCAAAAAATCATATTTTTTATATTTTCGTATAGGGACATAAAAGCCCTAACTAAAGGATCCTATAGCCCTGTCTGTAGCAATTTCTCTGGTGAGGTTTATTAACCAAAGTAGAAACAGTCAGAGTATTAGCTTATATTCTAGCTAGAACAGAAAGGACTCTCTTTACTCTTAAGTTACTACATTTGAGCAGTGTGAATATGGAGTATACATGAAGCTATATCCTTTCCCTTACAGAGAAAGCTTGAGTGTGAAAGATGAGAATGACTAAGAATGACACAAACAGAGAGGAAATTAGAGATGGGAACAAGATTGGACAGCATGATAGTCCTTGCATCATTTGTTCTTGAAGCAAGCTTAACCCCTTCTTAACAGATTTGTTACCTATGCCAATAGTTAACTCAAAATCTCAAAGTTAACAAGTTAACTAAAGTTCGTATAATGTATAGTTTTCAAGGTAATATAGAATCATGATAGCAAAATAATAGAAAAAATAGAGATGCATCATAAAGTCTGTATAAGATTTAAAAACAGTAGCATCTCTTTATGACATAAAAACAGATTTAAAATTAAAAAGGGGTATAACAATCAGGACATTATCATGCTAACTATATTATTAGATACTAAGATAACAACTGAGTCATCTCTATACCTCATTTACATATCAGCATTATGTGAAGATCTTTTACATTTTGAGACTACCTTACCAGCTCCCAAATCATCAATACCTGTATAATTTTTACAGTTCTTTATGCACAATCACACCATTGTCATGCTATTCTTTAGAAACCTATTCTCTTTCTTTAGTATATTTCTTCCTTCACCAAGTCAAATACTGAATCTTCTATGAAACCACCATTGAACATTATCAGGTCTCCTCTTTATCTAATAGTACTTCTATTTTGGACTTAGAATACTACTTTGCATGGTTACTATTTTTCATATTATTGAAATAAAAAAAACTAACAAATTGAATGGTCTTTTACATGTAATGCCCAAGGAACACAACATTTGTTCATGAAGAGTCTAATATTAGGGCTAGAGCAATAGTACAGTGCATAGGGCACTTACCTAGCAATAGTACAGTGCATAGGGCACAACTTAGGTTCAATCACTGCTCTCTTAAATGGTCCACTGAACATTGCCAGGTGTGATACTGAAACAAAGAGCTAGGAGTAACCCTGAGCATTGCCAGGTATGCCCTACAAATTATCTAAATATTAGATACTTTTTTTTTACAAAGTATCTAAATATTAGAGTCCTAGAATTTATATATATATATATATATATATATATATATATATATATATATCTGAAAATACTACAGAATCAGAGTTTTACTAAAACTGCTGGTATATATACAGAAAGTTAATACTTAAATAGTATTATGTTTAGACTTGAAACAATGGATGAGAATTAATACATTTTTATAGAAAATAAATTACTAAACTATATGATTTTTACCACTGCAAAGTAAAACACACTTTATTTTGAGCTGAGACATTTGTGAGCAATAAAATATAGGTTCTTTGTGTGACCTAAATGCCTATGATAAAAAATACTGACTCTCTGATTTTTCTCAGGTAGAATCTCCATGAATTTTCTTCTCTGTTTAAAAACATAATTTTCTAGTTAATATTGAAAGAATTAGGCCTACAACAAACTTTACCTCAAATAGTAACTTTACATCTCATTCTTGGTTATAAACTGAAAAAAGAAAATCTGGATTTTTATGTGTCAAGGTGCCATTTGTAAAAGGCCAAAAACTTAATTAATATGAGTTAATTAAAATATCAACAAAGACTCAACTTTTTCATTAAAGTAATGTCATTTGCTTAAGGATTTTAAAAGTCATACAGTTTAATTAATTGCAATTTGATTGTACCTGCTTATTTGAATAACACATTTATATTTTGTCATTTGGGCTTCTTAAAAATAGTTCTCCCTCCATAGTCAAGGAACTTTCTTAGTACTTTCTTTTCCTCTCTCAATAAGAGCATCAGAGGTGAGGAGAGAATAAATAATGGTTAGGGAACAGGTGATCTAAGTTTCAGCTGGCTCCACCTGTGTACCCCACCCCATGAATCAGTAATTGTGGTCCTGAAGACACCTCAGCATCACACAATAATATTGAACTGTTATCAGAGTATCACACAAAATGGGCCCCCAAATTATTTAATACTCACTATACAAGTAATTAATAATTCTAAAAATGCATTTTGAGTTTGTGTTTGAAGGACTACTTGAACAATCACAAATCATATAGACATAACCAGGAGCAAGGGCAAATTTAAAAATAAGGTTTATTTCCTACAAGAGTTTACTTAAGACTGAAAGAGGCTGCTGAATTTTGTAATGGATTTTTCTGTTATCTGTTAAGATGATCACATAACATTTATTCTTTATTTTGTTAGTGTTATGTATCATGTTGATTAATGAGTCTTGTATCCCTTAGACAAATCTTAGAACCTAGGGAAAAGTTGAATAAGATTCATGTCCTATACAAGGCAACTTCTTAACAATTGTGAGAGGTGACAGTTTCTCCTAATAAACAGAAACATTGAGTTGAGAAGAATGAAAACACTGTAGAATAAGACCCAAACACAAGGAAAAGGCACAGACTCAGAAAAATTAATAATAAAACCTTAGTAGAACAAAGATAAGTAATCTACTTGATAAATGATTCAAAGCAACAACCATAATGATGCTCAGTGACCTTGGGAGAAGAAAGAACACAGTAAGAACTTCAAAGAAGATAGTTAAAAAAAAAAGTCTGGGATATGGCTCAGAGGAAGAGAGTTCATAGTTCGCATAAGTGAGACAAAAAACTCCCCAAGAACTAATGTGTAGAACTCTTGTGGGCTCTTATCTAGTGGGCCAAATATACAGCTGCCAAAAGCAATGCTGGGCCACAAGCCAAAATATTAGGTCCAAGCTCTGCCCAACAGGACCACACTGCCCAGCTGAAAATCACAGAAATTGGCTCATTTAAAAAAAATATATATATGAAACAATCAAATAGAAGTTAATAGTTGAGGAATATAAAAAGCAGACTGGAAGAACAAACAAAAAGGTTTTAATAACATTATATAAGATAGAATAAAACATTAATAAAATATAAAGAAATTTGAAATCATCCAATCATAACAGCAAAATTTAAAAGGAATATATAAAAGTAAAACTACCTTAAGGTCACAGAAGAAAAGGAGAAAGGCCCAAAATGTATTTGAATAAACAGTGGTCAAAAAATTCACTAACTGGAGGACAAGGAGGTAGCTTAGTAGGAGAGAATAAGTTTTTTTTTTTGTTTGTTTTTTTGTTTTGTTTTGTTTTTTATGCAGGAGGCCCTGGGTTCAGTTCTTCTTCTTCTTTTTTCTTTTTTTGTGGGAAAAAAAGGAAGCCTTTATTATATCAGCTCATCAGACAAGTGGGTCCAATCTAGCTAAGCCCCTGAGAGCTTAGACAAAGTTCAAGGACCCAAAACCCTGGTTTATAGTACATTACTGCAAACTCATCATTACTTTGCATACTAGTACCCTGGCTTCTAATCAGCATGGTTACAGAGAGTTTCCTAAACTCAGTAATTTCTTAGTTAGGAACAGGCAAATTTATTCTAAGTGCAGACAAGGAACATTTTTTTAAAAACTTTCTACTATAAACAAAATAATATTTAAAATATATGCTATAAATCAATTATAAAATCAAGGATATATATCATAAGTGTCCATTTAATACTGTACTGTCATTCTGACCCCCCTTTTTTCGCCTTTTCTTTTTCTTATTCTTTTTTCCCCCACAACCACCAGGAGTGATTTCTGACCCATGATCTCTTTTTTTTATTTTTTGAGAGGGCCACACCCAACAGTGTTCGGGGTTACTCCTGATTCTGCACTTGGAAATCACTCCTAGCAGTGCTCAAGGAACCAAAGGGGATGCCCAGGATCAAATCCAGGTGGGCCATGTGCAAAGCAAATGCCTAACCACTGTACTACCCCTCTAGCCCTTTTTTCTTCCTTTCTTTTTAAATTTTTTTAAATTTAATTTTATTGAAACCATTGTGATTTACAAAGTCTTTCATAGTTAGATTTAAGACATACAATAAATCAGGGATAATTCCACCACCAGTTTGCCCTCCCTCCATTAATATTCCCAGAGTGATCCCATACAACGGTTTTTTCTATCCTTTCGTTCTCTCACCCCTGATCTTTTATTTCTCCCGAGTTAAACCTTTTTACCCCCAGTTCTTAACTTCTCAGGAACCAGAACGTTCCCCCATATCCCAAAATGCTGCCAGCTGGCCCCCAAACCGTTGCCTCCTGGTCTGACAGTATAATAAACCCATTTTAAGTTTAGTTTGTTTTAGTTTGGGTTTCTTGATTCTATTGTTGATATTGGATTGGATATTTAGTTCTGTCCTTTTGTATTTTCACCAATGCACCTGAGATCACTTACCCCTGGTCCCAATCATTTCTTTCCTCTTTCTTAATTTTATAGAAAAATGCAGAAATGTAAGGTAAAACAAAATAATTCTTGTTCCAAAGTTCTATGAAAAATGCAGGAGCCCCTATCTTAAAAATAAAAAAATGGGATGGCAGTTTTTTTCATATGTGCAGAAAAAAATTGGGGAAAATAGAAAAAAAAACCTGGAAAAAAAAAACAAAAGACCAGGGTATATCTACCTATGAATTTTCTACCTATCAATATCTACCTATCAGTTTTCCATAAGACTAATTGCAGGCTCCAGGCATGCAAAGTATTTATCTACAAAGTCTTTCTTCATGGTCTCAGGAAAATTTCTCCTCAATCATAGTTGTCTCAGTCAGGTTTCAGTAATTAGAGATCTTGGTTTATGCACAGATCCCATGTCAAAGTCAGGGTGTCAGAGAGCAACTTCTGGTTTCATCTCACCATTGAGTTGCAGGTAGGGAAACCTACCCTGAAAACAAGTTGTTGCTGTTTTCAAGTCATCAGGGTGTCCTATGAACTCATCTTGAAACAAGTTGGTGCCAGAGCAGTATTAGGGCCTTACCCAGTAGAAGTCTGATTCCTGGTGCTGGTGCAGAAAACCATGCTGATTCCAAAGATGGATCCAAGGTTTTGTGGGGGGGGGTGAGTGGATTTTGACCAAATGATTGAAGCCTAAGTCAAGCTATCATGACAAATGTTCAGGGTGAAAGGTCCCTGGTGAAATAAAAAGCTTAGGAGTTCCTATCCCTATAAGAACTTCTTTCTATTCCTCGGATTTTCCTCATCTAAATTTCCCCATTTTATTTTTCCCAATTTAATGAAAAATGTCACAGGATACTACTGGTGCATTTGGGGTTAAAAAAAAAGTTAAGTAACCCTTATAACCTGGTTCTAACATAAATTCAGAGTCCAAGAGGAACTATTCTACTAGAATTTCCTACTAAGCAAATTCAAAAACTGAGGTAGGGAAAACTACATCTACATAAGGAAATACACAATAAGAATTATACCTATTAAGGAAATATACTTAAAGAAATATATAAAGGAAATATACATATCCCTTTAAGTCTTTTGAAATAGTCTAGACGTAAAACCAGATCATATCTTCAGCTTGTGACTGGGTCTTGTAAGGTTTAAAAAATGGCTCACAGCAGTCACAATTCAGGAAATGTCCTTGAGCCGAGGGTCTCCCAAAAGCCAATTCTGGTAGCAAGCAACAGTCTACAATGAAGAGGGGTGGAGAAAAAGGGTTCACTGACAGTTAATCAGCAGCAGTGCTCATGGTAGCTTCTTCCAGGGTGTTGGCAAGGCAGACAGGGAGGTTGTCCTTTTGCTTTGGGGGCCAGCTGGCAGCATTTTGGGATATGGGGGAACGTTCTGGTTCCTGAGAAGTTAAGAACTGAGGTTAAAAAGGTTTAACTCGGGAGAAATAAAAGTTCAGGGGTGAGATAACAAAAGGATAGAAAAAAATGTTTAAGTGGTAAGCTGCTACAACATCCCCCATATAAATAAATTCTGAAACCTAGGAAGGCACCAAGTTTAAAAAGGCCCTAACTGCCTGAGGGAGGGTTTTTCAAAAGCTGTCTACTATTGCAGGATTTTTTTCAAAGCAGCCTGTACTCTCAGAGAAGGCAGCATGAAAAATAACACCTGTAAGAAAGGATACTTGAAAAAGAGGAGGGAGAAAAGGAAGGGTTATATATTACATGGGAACCACTATCTATAACATAGACAAGGCATTATGTTCAATACAGACAGAAATTAGACAGACATGGAGGTGGTCACCACAAAGTCACTCATTCACATACACAAACACACATAGACAGACATTGAAGATCGATAATAGGCTGCATTTGAAAAACTGACCCAGGTGGAACAGGTCAGAGTGCTTAAAAAAAATAAAGTCAGGAGGTCAGATGATAAGGCTTTCCAATTACTAGACAAATCATCATTAGTGAGAGTAAACTTTGCTGAAAAAAAGACTTCCTGGGATAGACTGTGTATATGGGTTCACTCCTTAACCTCAGTCCTATAGGTGGCCTTGATGGCACACAAATAAAATATCAGAATTGTCCATAATTGTTGGAGCACTGGCCCACAACTAATAACAGCAAGAATTTCCTAACCCAGAGAAAGAAATGGACATCCAATTCAGATCCAGAAAACATGTGTTCTCTACACCTTGTTTCAGAAAGAAGAAAACTAAGGCAAACCCATATTCTCTAGTTTTTTGGCCAGTTATGTGAATACTCCTTTGCAGAGAAGAAATTATAGGCTAAGGGTCAAAGTGTTGCAATAATGGAACTTCTTTAACATAGAACTATAATAAGATGAGTGGGAGATACTCATCCCAGAAATTATCCTAGTTTTGTTCTAAAACTTTATTTGGCTTACCCATGATTTTTTTTTTTTTGGTGGGGGGCAAACCCAGTGGCGCTCAGGGTTATGCCTTGTTTTGTGCTGCTCAGAAATCACACCTGGCTCAGGAAACCATATGGGATACCAGGGATTGAACCTCATTCGTTCTGGGTCAGCTGGGTGCAAGGCAAATGCCCTACTGCTATGCTATCACTTTGGCCCAAATGTGATTTTTTTTGATGAAAATAATTTCTTAAGCATCATGATTACAAACGTGGTTATAATTGGGTTTCAGCCATAAATGCACATCCCCCTTTCATTCAATAATCATCTCAGAATAGGACAGCACACAACACAAAGAAAGAAAGTTTGTGTTCTCTTCCCTCTCCATTTTTCATCCATTTTTACTTGTGGAAGTACAAGAAACTCAATGTCGTGTATAAATTACTTAACCATATGAACTATTGTTGCCCATATGTATACAATTTACCGTTTATTTGTTCTTTTTCATTTCCTTCATATCTACATAATTATAATGTGCATATCCTTCAATTTTAGGTTAAATTTATCACTCATTTATGTTCTTTAAATCAAATCTAAAACCTTTATTTTTTTTTGTCCCCCATTGACAATAATGACCAGGCAAAGGACCTGGTTTGAGGTGTATATGGGGAGCATTTACTGTACCTCCTGTTTCTATACAGTCAGTGTAAAGAGCACAGCCTGTAGTAAGTTTGGGAGACCTTATCTTTTCTTTTTTTTGATTTATATATATATATACATATATACCCTTCATATATATATATACATATATATATATATATATACATATATACCCTTCATCGGTGCAACATTCCCATCACCAATATCCCAAGTGTCCCTTCCTCTCCACCCCACACTGGCCTGTAGTCTAGACAGGCTTTCTACTTCCCTCATTCAGTCACATTCTGTTATGACAGTACTCAGTGTAATTATTTCTAAACAATTCTTGTGGTGAGCTTCATATCGGGAGCTGGACTCTCCTGTCCTCTATTTTGTCTCTGAGAATCATTACAAAAGTGTTTTTCATTTTTCTCACTCATAGATGAGTGAGACCATTCTGTGTTTATCTCTCTCCCTCTGACTTATTTCACTCAGCATAATAGATTCCATATACATCCATGTATAGGAAAATTTCATGATTTCATCTCTTCTGACAGCTGTATAATATTCCATTATATATATAAATAAATATATATATATATATATATATCATAGTTTTTTAGCCATTCATCTATTGAGGGATATCTAAGCTGTTTCCAGAGATACTTTTTAATGATCTAAAGGATACCCATGATCTAAAGATACCCACGACATTTTTCAAAGAAGTGGATCAAACATATTTGAAATTCATTTGGAACAATAAAAAGCCAAGAATAGCTAAAGCAATACTTGGACAAAGGAATATGGGAGGTTTTACTTTCCCCAACTTTAAACTGTATTACAAAGCAATAATTATCAAAAGAGCATGGTATTGGAATAAAGACAGATCCTCAGATCTGTGGAACAGGCTTGAATACTCGAAGAATGTTCCCCAGATACACCATTACCTAATTTTTAATAAAGATGCAATAAATCCTAAAAAGAACAGGGAAGGCCTGTCCAATAAGTTGTGTTAGCACAACTGGCTAGCCACTTGTAAAAAAGTGAACTTAGACCTCCAGTTAACATCATGTACAAAGGTAAAATCCAAATGGATTAAAGACCTAGATATCAGACCTGAAACCATAAAGTATATAAAACAACATGTAGGTGAAATGCTCCATGACACTGAGACTAAAGTTATCTTTAAAGAGGAAACAATACTCTCCAAACAAGTGAAAGCAGAAATAAGTAGATGGGACTATATTAAGCTGAAAAGCTTCTGCACCTCAAAGGAAATAGTGCCCCGGATTCAAGAGCCACCTATTAAATGGGAGAAATTATTCACCCAATACCCATTTGATAAGGGGTTAATATCCAAAATATACAAGGCACTGATACAACTTTACAAGAAAAAATCATCTAATCCCATCAAAAAATGGGGAGAAGAAATGAACAGACACTTTGATAAAAAAAAAATAAATACAAATGACTAAAAGGCACATGAAAAAGTGTGTCTCATCACTAATCATCAGGGTGATGCAAATCAAAACAACTATGAGGTACCATCTCACACCACAGAGATTGGCACACATCACAAAGAATGAGAACAAGAAGTGCTGGCGGGGGTGTGGAGAGAAAGGAAATCTTATTCACTGTTGGTGGGAATGCCATCTAGTCTAACCTTTGTGGAAAGTGATATGAAGATTTCTCCAAAAGCTGGAAGCTGAGATCCCATACGATCCAGGTATACCACTCCAAGGGATATATCCTAGGAACACAAAAATACAATACAAAAATCCCTTTCTCATACCTATATTCATTGCAGCACTGTTTACAATAACCAGACTCTGAAAACCTTTCTTCATTACAAGAAAAAATATATTCACTCTGGGCTTACTTGTTTCCTAGGAGCTGCTGCCTGCTGCCTGAAGTTCATATTATTTGTTGTGCTCCTGTTTGTATTGACTGTGGAATGGATCGGTTGGCAGCAAGGGTTTGCACATAAAACCAGATGGAATCATCGGAAAAAGTTTATTTCAGTCAGGGGGTTGAGCAGCCTCTTGGAACTTACAGAGCCAGCCAAGTTTCTAGTTCACTGTTGTTTTCCCTGCCAGAGTTTAACAAAAATCATCTAAGGGATATTGTCTATGTAATTAAGAGTACTTCAGAAAAGGTGAAAGAAAAAAGTGATTTTACAGGAGTCTATTATTTTATAGATGACTATTTCCTATTCATGTCACTTCAAAATTTGTATGTATGCCACACCTGGCAGTACTTAGGTCTTACTCCTGGTTCTACAGTGATATAACAATTGTGGCAGTGCTTGGTGGTACATATGAGGAATCAGGGATCGAACTTCTGTTGGCTACCAGCAAAACAAATTCCTTATCTACTGTACTATTCCCTTTCAAATTATATATAACCATGTCTTTCTTGTATTACAATGACATTAAATCTCATACTAATGTACTAAAATTATTGGGAAGCAGTCCTATCTAGATGTAGTTAGTGGTTATAAAGACCCTTTCTGGCAGTGAGATGGCCTGAGATCTGGTATTGTACAGGCTCAATAGCAGCTGGTGGTGCTCAGAGTATGTACATAAGGAAACATACACCAGGAACTCCTGGGGAGGGCATGTTTCTAAAGATATACACTAGAGATAATGCTTGGGAAATCATATCGTGCCAGGGTTTTAAGATGGTTATCTGCATTTGAAGCAAATATTTTAACCCCTATACTAACTCTTTGAACCACTTCCAAAATTTTTAAATGTAAATTACATTCAAAATTTGAATGTAATTATCAAGTTACAAGACATAAATTAAAGTCTAAAAGGTGTAATATTTTAAAATTCAATTACAAGCTAAAATATGTTAACTTTTAAAGGAATTTATGACCTATAAGCAAATATATTTTATTTTATGATTTTTTAAATCAAAGATAAAAATTATAATCCCCTGCACTATATGGCCCAATCAGAAGCACATTTCCAAGAACCTCACAATAACTCACTCCAATAGCAAAGAATATTCCTCTGCTAAAAGCAGTTATCTTAAATGCAATCATATCCTATTGCAAGTACTGTCACCAGATTATAAGAGAGACTATTTATGAACAAAGCAATGCTATGATAAAATTCTGGTTTCAGCTTCACTGAGATATGGAAAAGACTGTATTTCTATTCCAAAATTCCTAATATTGATATTAAATGCGACTTGGAGAAATATATTAGCAAGTAGTTATATTTTTACTCTGTGTTAGACACAGTCAAAGAAACTCATGCAGGCTTTGTTCTTTGCAGCATGAAACCTGAGATATTGCAGACTCTCTTCAAAACTTATATATTTGCAAATATACTAGTTCCATATTGAATTTAATTTGAAAAGTTGTTTTCATAGACAATAGGTTTAAAAGTTTCACTATCCTTTGGGTTCTGTGAATTCTATAGTAACTTTATTTAGTGACAGACTCATAAGTCTCTTTAGAAGTTATGTGCTTCAACTGCCATTTCTATTGTTTTATTGTGAAAGTTTAGTTCTGCAAATCTTGCTCTCTAGGACATTCCTCACATGAATACAATCTTCATTCTCTTGAGAACCATATATTTCAGAACATGATTTTTGGTGGATCTGTAGAGCAATCAATATATACGCCAGATGAATATTTACACCATTTATCCCTACACACCAAGTGAAAAAAATCTTATTAATAATCTTTCTTTTTTCTTTTTTTTATTCCCATCACCAATGTCCCAAGTGTCCATCCTCCCCCACGCCAGCCTCTGCTTTAGACAGACTTTCTATTTCCCTTATTTACTCACATTTTGTTATGATGGTTATCAGTGTAATTATTTCTTTAACTACACTCAGCCCTCTTTGTAGTGAGCTTCATGTTATGAGCTGGCCCCTCCAGCCCTTCTACCTTTTGTCTCTGGGAATTATTGCAAAAATGTCTTTTATTTTTCTTAACCCATAAATGACTGAGACTATTCTGCATCTATCATTCTCCCTCTGACTTATTTCACTCAGCATGATAGATTCCATGTACATCCATGTATAGGAAAATTTCATGACTTCATCTCTTCTGACAGCTGCATATTATTCCATTGTGTATATGTACCACAGTTTCTTTAACCATTCATCTATTGAAGAGCATCTTGGCTGTTTCCAGAGTCTGGCAATTGTAAACAGCACTGCAATAAATATAGATATGAGGAAGGGATTTTTGTATTGTACTTTTGTGTTCCTAGGTTATATCCCTAGAAGTGGTATAGCTAGATTGTATGGGAGCTCAACTTTCAGTTTTTTGAGGAATCTCCATATTGTTTTCCATAAAGGCTAAACTAGATGGCATTCCCACCAGCAGTGAATAAGAATTCCTTTCTCTCCATATCCCCTCCAGCACTGCTGTTCTCATTCTTTGTGATGTGCGCCAATCTCTGTGGTGTGAGTTGGTACCTCATAGTTGTTTTGATTTGCATCTCCCTGAAGATTAGTGATGTGGAGCATTTTCCATGTGCCTTTTAGCCATTTGTATTTCTTTTTTGTCAAAGTGTCTGTTCATTTCTTCTCCCCCCTTTTTTTGATGGGGTTAGATGTTTTTTTCTTGTAAAGTTCTGTTAGTGCCTTATATTTTTTGAATATTAACCCCTTATCAGATGGGTATTGGGTGAATAGTTTCTCCCACTCCGTGGAAGGCTCTTGTATTCTGGTCACTATTTCCTTTGAGGTGCAGAAGCTTCTCAGCTGTTGTAAATCAGCCCTTGATGGGGCTGACTGATGGAGGGATGGAGGATGAGGTCTTTCACCTCCAGTTTGGATCACGTGTCTGTCAACCCGTTCAACCAGTTGTTCTGAGGTGAATGCGGCAGGTATAAATCTAACAAATCAGGGTAAGATCAGTAACATAATAATCCCATGGAAATGTTTACATATAAAACACTCAGCTTAATTTTAGTCCCATTTGTTTATTTCTGCTTTCACTTGTTTGGGGAGTACTGTTTCTTCCTTAAAGATAACTTTATTATCTAAGTCATGGAGTGTTTTACCTAAGTGTTGTTCTATATACCTTATGGTTTCAAGTCTGATATCGAGGTCTATAATCCATTTGGATTTTACCTTCATACATGGTGTTAGCTGGGGGTCTAAGTTCGTTTTTTTGAAAGTGGCTAACCAGTTGTGCCAACGCCACTTACAAAAGAGGTCTTCCTTGCTCCATTTAGGATTTCTTGCTCCTTTATCAAAAATTTGGTGATTGTATGTCTGGAGAACATTCTCTGAGTACTCAAGCCTATTCCATTGATCTGAGGGTCTAACTTTACTCCAATACCATACTGTTTTAATAACTATTGCTTTTTAATACAGTTTAAAGCTGTGGAAGGTAATGCCTCCCATATTCCTTTTCCTAAGGATTGTATTAGCTATTCAGGGGTGTTTATTGTTCCAATTGAATTTCAGAAGTGTTTGATCCACTTCTTTGAAGAATATCATGGGTATCTTTAAAGGGATCACATTAATTTGTATAATGCTTTGGGGAGTATTGCCATTTTAATGATGTTAATTCTGTCAATTCATGAGCAGGAGATGTGTTTCCATTTCTGCATGTCTTCTCTTATTTCTTGGAGCAGGGTTTTATAGTGTTATTTGTATAGGTCCTTCATTTATTTAGTCAAGTTGACTCCAAGTTATTTGAGTTTGTGTGACACTAATGTGAATGGGGTTGTTTTCTTAATATCCACTTTTCCCTATCATTATTGGTATATAAGAAGGCTTTTGATTTCTGCATGTTAATTTTGTAAGCCTGCCACCCTGCTATATGAATCTTTGTTTCTAGAAGCTTTTTGGTAGAGTCTTTAGGGTTTTCTAAGTAGAGTATCATGTTATCTGCAAACAGTGAGAACTTGACTTCTTCCTTTCCTATCTGGATTCCCATGATATTTTTTTTCTTGCCTACTTGCTATAGCCAGTAATTCCAGTACTATGTTAAATAGGAGTGGTGAGAGGGGACAACCTTGTCTTATACCAGAATTTAGATGAAAGACTTTTAGTTTTTCTCCATTGAGGATAATATTTGCCATTGGCTGTGGTAGATGGCCTGTTGAAAGGGGGGAGATAAGTACATATATTGCAGAGATTCAAAGGGTAATCAGAGATTACGTCGAGACACTTTATGCCACAAAACATGAGAGAACCTGGAAGAAATGGATAAATTCTTGGTCTCTTATAATCTTCCATGGTTGAACAAGGAGGATGTAGGATATCTAAACACCCCCATCACTATTGAAAAAATTAAAATGGTAATCAAAAATCTTCCCCAAAACAAAAACCCAGGCTTAGATGGATTACTAATGAATTCTTTCAAACCTTTCAAGAGGAACTACTGCCAATACTGGCCAGGCTCTCTCATTGAGAAATGGGAACATTTCCAAACAGCTTCTCTGAAGCCAATATCACCTTGATACCAATACCAGACAGAGATGCTGCCAAATAAGAAAATTACAGACCAATATCCCTGATGAACACAAATGCAAAGATCCTCAATATAATTCTGGCAAATAGAATTCAATGCCTTATCAAAAAGATCGTTCACTATGATCAAGTAGGTTTCAACCCAGGAATGCAAAGATGGCTTAGCATCCATAAATTCATCAACATACTACACAACATCAACAACAAGAAAATAAAATTCACATGATTATAGCAATAGACACAGAGAAAGCATTTGATAAGGTCCAACACCCATTATTTATCAAAACTCTCAGCAAGATGGGAATGAAAGAAACCTTTCTCAATCTAAGCCAAGTGAAAATTTGAGTTTAAAAAAGATAACTAGGGGCCGATGAAGTGACACTAGAAGTAAGGTGTCTGCCTTGCAAGCACTAGCCAAGGAAGGACCACGGTTCGATCCCCTGGCATCCCATATGGCCCCCAAGCCAGGGGCAATTTCTGAGCGCTTGACCGGGAGTAACCCCTGAGCATCAAATGGGTGTGACCCAAACAAACAGACAAAAAAAAAGGTAACTAGTTCAAGCTTTCTGCACCAGCAATTTAAAGCATCTAACTCTCTCCATTGTTGGGGACAGCTTGGCATAGTTAAAAAGCCCTTTCACTAATCAATATGGAGTCTCTGAAGGTCTGAGCCAAAAGTGTCTAGTGACAAGTTGCATGTTAGCAGACTGCGACCTTCTACCCTTGGACCTAAAAGAAATAGGAGCTAATTACATACCTTAGAACTAGGAGTTTATTAGGCCCCAAGATGTCCTTAAAAGATAGGGGTCACTGGGGCCCGGGAGATAGCATAGAGGTAAGGCGTTTGCCTTTCATGCAAAAGGTCATTGGTTCGAATCCCGGTGCCCCATATGGTCCCCCGTGCCTGCCAGGAGCAATTTCTGAGCATGGAGCCAGGAGTAACCCCTGAGCACTGGCGGGTGTGACCCAAACACACACACACACACACACACACACACACACACACACACACGCACACACACAAAAGATAGGGGTCAGAAGGTCCAAGCGGAGATTAGATCCTGTATCTTGTTGCTCTAGGATATGTGGACCTCTTAAAGTTACAGCTACTCCAAGAATGCCTTGTGACTGAATTCCAACCTTATGATGTATGTCTCACCCCTATTCCTTTGTCTGGCTTCACTATTTAAGCCAGGCCCCCCACAATAAAATCGGACTCCTGATCGGACCCCTTCGTCTCGAGTCTCTTTATTTTCCCAGTCCCCTCTTCTATTTCAGGCTGGAT
>PVKC010012767.1:0-23722 GCA_004027635.1 Crocidura indochinensis
TTAAATGTTTAATAACTAAGACATGAATAATTTTAAATTTATTGATTTATGAATAAATCAACTCTAGATGTTATAAACACCCTCCCTGTTAAAGAGCAAAAAAGTTGTTGAATTGAATAGTTTCAATTTCATAATATGACATATTATTTATTAAAAACCCAGTAAATAGACAAATAAACTAAAAGTAAAACTGGTAAGAATAAAAAAATAAGTTTGATAAAAGCACATATTCCTTAAAATAAACTAAACAAGCAATCTTCTTTTTTTCTTTTTGGGTCACATCCGATGATGCTGAGTGGTTACTCTTGGCTATGCACTCAGAAATTGCTCCTGTCTTCGTTGACTATATGGGATGCCAGGGAATTGAATCGAGGTCAGTCCTAGGTTAGTGAGTGAAAGACAAATACCCTATCGCCTGTGCCACCAATCCCTAAACAAGCAATCTTAAGATGTGTGCTCTAGACTAAATGTATAACTATAAGTTCCTAAATATAATAAATAACTTATAGAAATAAATCCTATTCCCAGCAAAATTTTAATGGTGAAATACTAAAGACATAAATATCTACTCTCATCACTTCTGTTTAAGATTATATATGAATTTCTATTTTCTGGAATAAGGCAAGAAAAGAAGTAAATGGCATCCAGAAAATAAGAATAAAATCATTTTATATGATAATCCATAAGACTGTCAATATGGATAGAATTTAATTTGCATAACACCTAAAAATAAAATAGTATAATTAATATAACATTATGTATCAGTATAAATATACATGCAATTAGTATAAAATTACATTTTACATATTTTGTTTTATAATTAATATAAGTAAAGCATTAAAAAGCAGAAAAATAAAAGCTTGATTAAACAAATGAATAGGTAGCCCACATTAAATAACAGAATGACCTTATTGACAATATGTCAAAAGCAAAGCACTCATTTTGAGGATAAATGTGAAAGTGCAGAAAAAGAAAGACAGAACATGAGCTTCACCAGAATTAAAAAAATAAAAGCCAAAATTCCACATTTTAAATTATAATCATAGGAGCTTTATATCCCCCATTATAATTGTTTGAAAGTTATTCCCTCCATTTTTATTTAGTGTAATTATTGTTCAAATGGTAATTCTTTCAGAGGTATTCTAAAGCAACTGAAGCTCTTCTTCAGGGCAGTCTACAAGTTTGATACATTTAGGCACCCTGATATTAGGTTCAAATAGAGAGCCAGGGACATGCATGTTGTTGTAGCAAGTCAGACCTCTCATGACTTTGAAACAAACCCATCTTACTGAAGAAATCCCAATGGGGTAAAGTAACCTCGTAGAAAAACATTAATATGATTACTTAACAGTCAGAAAAGTCTGGAAGAAGAAGCATGATATTTGGAGAAAACTTTCCACAGTTTATGATTTGCAGTGAGAACATTCCCTCCTGAGAAAGGACCCCTAAGAAACCCACAAATTTTCAAAACTAGAAAAATAACCAAAATTTGTTCCACTAGCACGGTATTTGTCCATTGGGGCTTAGATATCTCTCTGTGGACCTTCAGAACATTTCAAGTCTGGCATAGGTGACAACCACATAAATGGGGGAAGGAGTAAATGTGAAATGGAACGAATGTAAAACTAAGGGGACAACTGGTAGGATAAGGAGACCACAGAAAATAAACATGTTTGAAGGATACTACCGTTGGGGAAATTGAGAAGCCCTATGCAGAACAAAAGTCCCAACATTTGATTAAACATTGGAATCTAGAAATCACTGGGCTGAGAATCTCAAATGTAATAATAAATATCTATTATAAGCATTTATATATGTGTACATGAAACTAGAATATTACTAAAATCTAATAATTCAACTGTTTTTTCCTTCTAATTTCCTAATAATATTATTTGGGGTATATATCATACTCTTTAAACAAACATATTTTGTAGATTACAAATAATAAATTGCTACTGTATTTTTATTATTTTGTTTTAATAATGACCACACCTGATATGTTGACTGGGGGCTACCAGTTCTACACAGGTAATATTGAAGGTGACAGAAAGTACCCAGAATCAAACCTATGGGCTTGTGTTTACATCTTAGGCTGTTTTTGCTTTTCAAGGTTCTACTAATATGCAAAAATTAAATCTGAAAGAATTGATTCCTCCCACAAACATTGACACCTTCTTTCATTTAACAGTCTGCTTACCAGACTACACTTGAACCTGTCTCTGCCTACACCTACTCTTTGACTCTAAGTTCTTGGGTGTATCACTCTTTAATGTCCAAAAACAACGCTTTAGTTGGGAAATTTATTGTATCATAATGAAATTGCTTTTGAAGAAGTCTAGAGTAGTTAATGGCAACAAGAACATTGCATCTTTGATCTTCGACTGCAAAATACTGTGTCTATCTATGGAGAAATAAATGAAATTTTTACTCTTTTTTATTTCCTCTATTTAAAAAATTCTTGTGAATTCTTTACCTTTCAAGATAAGCATATCCAATGAGGTAGGAACATGTAAAGTTTTCTCTGTCGCTCCAAACACACAAATAAATCATGGACCCCTGCATCATTGACCTGACCTTATAGAAGGGAGATGAAATTATGTAGCCACCACTAGCAGTAGCCATTACCAGCCAGTTTCTATCACTGCCAACGCCAGATTACTTCTTTTAGCATCATTTCTGAAATGGAAACACAAGTGAAATTTGCTAATGTATAAAGATTACACTACTCCTTGGCTCAATTTGTGTGTGAAATTCTCCAAATTGTATGTGGATCTAGGCTAGAATCCAGAAACTTATGCTCCCTATCTCTATCTGTCCTCAAGAATCATCCTTATTACCACTGTCTCCTTATGGGAAAAACCCTTTGACTTGACTTTTTTTTCATGCCTAATGTAGTAAAGCCAAGTGGCTTTCTTCCCAGACTTTAAATCATTTGCCAATTCTCACTGTAATCTTTTGTGGAGGACAAATAGGGAACTCCTTCCCATATCTTGAAAAAGTTGTAAGCAACAGGGTTTGATTAAGATCAAAATGAATATATCAGGGATCTCTTAGGTTTCTGCCAATCTTTATATTTCCCCTATAAGGAGCTGAAATTTGGTTGTATTAACATCAAATATTCTTATGAAATTTAAAACATTAAAAAAACTCTTAAAACAGCTAAATTTAAGATTATATTTGCATTTAAAATGTCACAACATAGTTAAAAATAATCCCAAATAACCATTAACTTATTTTTTTCACTTTGTATAACTTTTAATAAGTGAATTAAGAGCTTGGGAACTTCCCAAATAATAAATAAACAAAAACCTTAAAAGGTCACTACTTTAAAACTGTTTTTAACACACAAAATTTATATTAGAATAGACACTAAAAGTCATCATTGAATATAAGATTGGGATTCTAATTGGCAACTAATTCAGGGAAGTATTTTAAACAAATGTTTTAAATTTTTTAATTAAAATTGTTGTAATAGAAGAGTAAAATACCAGAAAATGAGATCTTCCTCACAAACTAATTTGATCAGAAACTAATAAAGACAATCATTGGTATCCCTAACTATTCTGCTTATTCCAAATTCTACACACTAAATGCTATAATATAGAGCCCCTTCCATTTAGTCACAAGATAAAAAAAATTACCCAAATGCAATGATCATTCCTCTTTAAATGATCCATGAGCAATCATGCCTAAAACTATTTGACTGGTTGTTTTCTGATGACTTAATGCGATTTTTTTGTTTTTTGTTTTTTGTTTTTGTTTTTGTTTTTGGGTCACACCTGGCAACACACAAGGGTTACTCCTGGCTCTACACTCAGAAATCGCTCCTGCAGGCTCAGTGGAATGTATGGGATGTTGGGATTCAAACCACCATCCTCTGCAGTCAAGGCAAACACTCTACCTTCATGCTATCTCTCCAGCCCCCAATTTCCCAATTTTATGTTTCTTAGATCTTGCACATACTAACATAAAGATTATCCAGATTTCATCATAGTACATTTTTCTCAAACAAATTTATCAAGTTTCCCTAAATTCTCAGGTTGAAAAGATAGTACTTAACATATATACTAGATTTTTATCAATTAACCCAAAGTAAATTTAAGGAACAAAATAATAAGCATAAAATTCTAAGTTGCATGAGCAAAACTGAATGTGGATTAAATATTAATGATGTGCTTACAATGAACATTATTGAAGATTTGGCATTCTTTCTACCTCTTCTATCTTGAGTTTGGCTATTTTCTCTAATTTCCAAATTTGACTGTGATCATCATTTACTCCAGGTTTTATGCTCAGATATTGTTTTAGACAGGATTTGGGGAACTATATTTAGTATTCAGTATTGAAACCAGGGAGGCTGCATGCATGGCAAGTACATTTCCCACTGTACAACCCCTAGAAACAGTGAGGACTAGATATCTCAGGTGAATATATTCTATTATGGGCAAATATAACTTTATACAATACTAGACAGTGTGTATAATAAGCTCACATAATTACATTATTTAACAAACCAATTTATCAGAAGACCAATCTTGTTCTTTGAATTAATTTCAGCTTTGGCAGATGTTTATGTTACTGGAAAGACTGAACATATCCTGAAAAAATCTCTGGATTTCCCACCTTAGTCTCTAATGTAAAACTTCAGAAAGATTAAAATCTCAGATTGATGCTAATTTACCACAGGTATACAGCAGGTAGGAAGTTAGCTTTGCACATGGATGACTCGGGTTGGATTCCTGGCAATCTTTATAGTACCTTGAACCTACCAGGAGTAGTTACAGAGTGCAAAGCCAGGAATAACCCCTGAGTATCACCAGTCATGACTCAAAAAAAAAATTTTTTTTTCACACATATCTCTAATTCTTTGTCCCGGCAAATGACCACTATATTAATAGATAGAATTTTGCTATCTTATTCACCTAAACCTAAATTATTGTAGAAAAGAAAATACCATAAGATTGGGAAGGATTTGGTGTAATTGAAAAGGAAGAGTAGGATATGATTAAGTATATAAATTAATATATAAATTGGCATTTAATTGGTATATAAGTGGGACCTGGTCAAAGCTAAAAATCGATACAATTTATGTCTTTAAATTTCTAAAAAAATTTAGGGAGATAACAATGAAATGGAGAAAATGAGGGAGGGGTAATTAATCAAAGAATAAACAAAGAAATTCAGTGTATCTAACCTCCAAATAGTAAAATAAATAAGGACAGAATCAAGAACACTGAGAAAAAAATGAGATAAAATGTTTTTTTTTTTGGTAAAGGGGAAAGAAATGCAAAATGGAGCAAGGAATGCCTTTTCCACAAGTGACGTTGGGACAACTGGTCAGCCACATGTCAAAAAAGTAAACTCAAACCTCCATCTAATACCATGCACAAAGATCAAATCAAAATGGATAAAGACCTTGATATCAGACCTAGAACCATAAGGTATATAGAACAACATATAGGTAAAACACTCCATAACATTGAGACTAAATGCATCTTCAAAGAGGAAAGAGCACTGTCCAAACAAATGGAAGTAGAGATTTAAGAAAGAAAGAGGAGTACTAGGTTAAACTGAGCTTCTGCACCTCAAAGGAAATAGTGACTAAGATACAAAGACCACCTAGAGAATGGTAGAAACTATTCACCCAATACCCATCAGATAAGGGACTAATATCTAAGTTATACAGGGTACTGCCAGAACTTAAAAAGAAATATAACCTCTAACCCCATCAAAAAATGGGGAGAAGAAATAAACAGACAATTCCTGAAACAAGAAATATAGATGGCCAAAAGGCACATGAAAAATGTTTCACGTCACTAATCATCAGGGAGATGCTAATCAAAACAGCAAGGAGGTGCCATCTCACTTCATAGAGACTGGCACGCATCACAAAGAACATGAACAATCAGTGTTGGATGTGGGAGAAAGCAATTCTCATTCATTGCTGGTGGAATGCCATCCAGCTTTTATAGAAAACAATATGGAAATTCCTCAAAAACCGAAAATTGAGCTCCCATATGATCCAGCAATAACATTCCTAGGAATATACTCTAGAAACACAAAAATACAATAAAAATTGCCCTCTTCATGCCTATGTTCATGCAGCTCTATTTTCAATAGCCAGAATCTAAAACAACCCAGATGCTTGAAAATAGATGAGTAGTTAAAGAAACTGTGGAATACTATGCGATCATCAGGAAAAATGCAGTCATGAAATTTTCCTATACATGGATGAACATGGAAATTTTTTTTTTTTTGGTTTTTGGGTCACACCCGGCAGTGCTCAGGGGTTACTCCTGACTCCATGCTCAGAAATTGCTCCTGGCAGGCACGGGGGATCATATGGAGCACCGGGATTCTAACTGATGACCTTTTGAATGAAAGGCAAGCGCCTTACCTCCATGCTATCTCCCGGGCCCCTGAACATGGAAATTATTATGCTGAATGAAATAAGTCAGAGAGAGGGAGATAGACACAGGATAGTCCACTTATCTGTTGGATTTAAGGAAAATAAAAGACATTATTGTAATAATATCCAGAGAAAATAGAGATGAGGCTGGAAGGACTGGCCCATGATATGAAGCTTACCACAACGAGTGGTGATTGCAGTAAGAGAAATAACCACACTAACGACTATCATGACAATGGTAGTGAGTGAGAGAAATAAAACGCCTGTATTGAAGACTGGCAAGGAGTGGGTGAAGAGGGATATGGGTGGCATTGGTGGCAGGAAGGTGAAGAGAGTGTACTTTTTATGACTGAAATCCAACTAAAAATATGTTTGTAGTCATGGTCCTTAAATAAAAAATATTATAAAGATAACAATTTTCATATCTTATTGAAAATCTTTACAACTGTCATCAAAATAATAGTGTATCAGGGTTGGAGAAGTAAGGCACCTGCCTTGCCCATGCTAACCTAGGAATGACTGTGGTTCCATCCCCTGGTGTTCCATATGGTCCTACAAGCCAGGAGCAATTTCTGAGTTCCTAGCCAGAAGTAACCCTTCAGCATCACCGAGTGTGACCCATAAAACAAAACAAAGGGGCCGGGCAGTGGCGCTGGAGGTAAGGAGCCTGCCTTGTGTGCACTAGCCTAGGACGGACTGCGGTTCAATCCCCCAGTTCCCATATGGTCCCCCAAGCCAGGAGCAACTTCTGAGCGCATAGCCAGGAGTAACCCCTGAGTGTCACTGGGTGTGGCCCAAAACCAAACAAACAAACAAAAAAACAAAACAATAGAATATGATTAGTCATACCATAGAATAATAGCATGATGAACTTTCAAACCACTAAAGACAAAGATCCAAAGACCGATCTTCAGTGGTCCAGGGTGCAACAGTAGAATACCAGAGTGCATATGTGAGGTCTTAGGAAACAAAACAAAATATTTGTTGGGATAGAATAAATTTAGACACACACACACACACACACACACACACACATCAGGTAGATCTTAAGCTTCTCTGATCTGTTTACTATAAAACTATAATCTGAATAAAATATAAAGTTCCCCGGTCTTAAAATATCAACACTGATATTTTTAATTTAATTTAATTTTTATTTATTTTTAATATACAAAATATTTAAGCACCATAATTACAGGCATGACTGTAATTGGATTTCAGTCATAAACAGAATATCCCTCTTCACCAGTGCAACATTTCTACCACCAATGCCTCCCTCCCCCGACTGTATTAGATACAGGCATTCTACTTCTCTCATTCTTTAACATTGTCATGCTAGTTGTTAGTGTAGTTATTTCCCTAACAGCATTCACTACTCTTTGTGGTGAGCTTCAAGTTGCTATCTGGTCCTTCTGGCTGTTCCAGTCCTGAACACTGATATTTTGCTTCAACAAAATTAAAAAAAAAAAATTATACTGAGGAGGAGAATGGAAAAGGAAGAGATGGGGCTTATGATAAAAGATCTGAAGGCTTGGAGGAAATAAGGAGTAAGAGAGATGTGAAAGATAAGTTTTCACATTCCAGCAACAGTCAATAGTAGTTAATGCTGAAAATTTAAGAAGTAACATAAGCTTGTTGTGAGAAACAGGAATAAATACTGCACCATGTGTGTTCAGACACACCTCCATTCCTTCTATAAGTACATGGCTAGGTAAACAGACATTTAAGAGATGTTAGTGATTTCTTTGAAAGTTGAAATAGACAACAAATAAAAGGGGAAGGCAAATAGTGTTTTCATATTAAATCTAATGTTGACTACATTCATCACTTTATCATTAGAATTTATTTGACTACTAAAATGTGAAACATGTCTAATTTTTGAGAAAGCTTTTTAAACTATAACAGTTTTAAAGGGGATTTTTCAAAAAGCCTTGTTCAAAGCATTTTTATTACTCAAAAGCTGACAATTGTGTGCTAATTTTATTGGGATAAACTCCTCATATAATCAAAACACTTCATTTTCTAACTCTTCTGAGTAACCATCAGTCCTTTGTGGAAGTGAGAATGCCGCTCCAAAGCTCATTTGAAAATGAGCTTTCTTAAAAGTTATGAAAGTGAGATAGAAAACAACTGACCCACATACTGTTTAATGTTTACTGGGCACAAAAACATTTAATTAGCTGAAATGTGTTGACAAAGTAGGACCTTCCTGATGGCTCGACAATTTTACAGCAGAAGATCCCACACCATACTAACAGAGACAGTTAAACTGTTGAAATTGCTTCTAATACTTACATATGCTCTGTCTCAGGAGGGGCTTAAAGAGCAATATGGAGCATTAAAAAAAAACACCCGAGGCATGCATGAGGTCATAATTATCAGGCACTAGAGAAAAACCTGAAAGGATAGTAGTGGCGAAGGCATAGCCCAACTGTGACAAGGCTTATGAAAAGCTACTAACCAAACTATTCATGACTAAATAATTAATTTTCTCCACCTATTTTTTAAATTATCAATATATTAGAATAGAATTAACCACCTTCATGTGCTACAGGACTCATACTCTTATATTCTTTATTACCACCACCACCATAAAAGATTCAAAATATAGACACTTAGAAAGGTGTACGCTGTAATATAATGCATTAAAAATGAGCTGATGAAAGTCACAGCATTCTCAATGGCTCCCCTATTTTGAAGAGATGTGAGAACTGTAATATTTAAATAGATTAATGTTTTAATATTTAAGGGGGATCATGCTATATCATAAATATATACATGGAAATCTCCATTCAGTATAAAAGAAAGGCAAAATCTAACCTAGAGGAACTAAAAAGCCAGGCCCCAGCAGCAAACAATAGAAATGGATATTTTTATTTATGATTGAAGTCACCAGACATTATTATCATTAATGTTGCATGAGAAAACATTAGTCATCCTCCTAAATTATATCTTTGCCTTCATATTTAAGCTCAGACAATAAAAATCACTTCAAAACAGTTTATTTCATAATTTACATCACCTCCTTATCACTAGTTTTATTTTATTTTTTAGACTACAGCAAGCTCAGAGCAAGCAACAGGGGAAAATTAAAGAGTTTTTTTTTTTCCAAATTGTACTTCTTAAATTCTTTTGAGGCTTTGGGGGAAAAAATCTATGTTCAAAGTTCTTCCATTATCATTCTGTGATTTTTTTAATGAATGTATATTTGTATTCAAGGAAATTAATATTAGTTGATATTTGATTCTATTCATGATAAATTTCATCTCTTAAAAGAGCTCCTAAAAGATAGAGGGCCGAGAGATGTACATTTGCCTTGTATATAGCCAACTTGAATTCAATCTGGGTTGTACTTCATGAGTCCTTGAAAACAGGCATGAGCCCTGATTCTAGGAAAACACCCTAAACACATTTAGGTGTGGCTCTATCCTACCTCAGCACTCTGCAAAATAAGAGAAGATAGAAGTAATAGTGGTTCTATGTCCTTAGGCATACACATATCTTTCCATTTCACTTTCTCTTTTAACATTCTTAAAACTGGGCCAGAGAGATAGCAAAGGAGCTAAGGGGCTTGCCTTGCATATCCTCAAACTCAAGACTGATCCCCACCACTGCCAGGAGTAATCGCTAATCACCCCTAGGTATGCCCAAAGACAAGCAAAACATCCCTTGATTTGGGGAAAGTACTGATTTTTTCACTTCTTACAGATTCAAGCAGAAATATTCAGAGTATCCATACATTGTCCAAATGATAACAATTTCATTTGAAAAATGCTTACAGAAAAGTCTTATAACTGATTCTAGAATTCTGTCTAGAAACATTAGGGAAAATATAGTTGATCAATAAAATATAGTTACACTGGTTAACAATATATAAATCATGTCTATATTTTTCATGACTCTTCTAAGATTTCTGTCAAGTTTTCAACAATATTACCTATAGTTTCCTATTTTCTGCAATAGTACTAATCCAAATGAGATATTTCATTGGTTTTTACTGCTAGAAACCTCGAATCTTGGAGCTGGAGTAATAGCACAGTGTTAGTGCATTTGCCTTTCATCCGACTGACCCAGGACAGACCTGGGTTCGACCCCCATCCCATATGGTCCCCTGAGCCAGGAGTGATTTCTGAGCACAGAGCCAGAAATAACCCCTGAGCATCACCAGGTATGACCCCAAAACAAAACAAAACAAGAGAAACCTCAAATTCTTACAAAGACTCTACCTTCTTAAACTGTGGGACACAAATCCGTTTAAAAAACTGCAAAACTGGGGCCGGCGAGGTGGCACTGGAGGTAAAGTGTCTGCCTTGCAAGTGCTAGCCAAGGAAGGGCCGGGGTTCGATCCCCCAGCGTCCCATATGGTCCCCCCAAGCCAGGGGCAATTTCTGAGCACTTAGCCAGGAGTAACCACTGAGCATCAAATGGGTGTGGCCCAAAAAAAAACAAAAAAAATGCAAAACTGGGGCCAGAGCTATAGTACAGTGGGTAGGGCATTTGCCTTGAATACTGCTGACCGAGGTTCGATCCTCGGCATCCCATAGGTCCCCTAACACTGCCAGGAGTTCAGGAGTGATTTCTGAGCACAGAGCCAGCAGTAATCCCTGACTGAGGGCATTCAGGTGTGCCCCCTCCCAAAATTGCAAAACTAAATGTGGTGATCATGGAAAGTCTTCAAAATTTGTTTTAAAATAAAAGTCTTTATAAATAACTATCAGTGTTTGATTTTTATACCTATTTTATATAACTATATGCCCTAGGTCACATACTTCTTTTTGACAAAGATAAAAAGTGCAAAAAAAATGTTAGTGCAAGTATTTGAATTAGGACTGAATTAGGACTAAATAAATTGTATAGGATGTAAGTAAAGTATATATACTTTACATGTAATGAGTCTTATTTTGGGCCAGAGAGAGAGAGCAAAGGAGTTAAGGGTTTGCCTTGCATATGCCCAACACAAGATTGATTCCCAGGAGTGATCTGCCAGGAGTGATCACTGAACACCACTAGGTATTTCCCAAAGACAAAGCAAAAAATCCTTGATATGAGGAAAGTACTGCTTTATTGAATCCTTACAGATTCCAGCAAAAATATTCAGAGAATCCATATATTGTCACATTTATAGTATACAAAATTACCAGGTACTTCTGAGAACAGAGTCTTTGAGCATCACTAAATATGGCTCAAACTTCTCCAAATCTCCTTAACACACAGAAAAAGACCTTACATTAGAGGACATTTCCCAGGGAAAATGAAGAAGAATACTGTGTACATATTCTCCCCAATCATTGGTTTGTTTATAGGTTGAAGCTTTTGGAATGAACACTAAAATGTTTAGCTGTCCTTATAGATTGAAAAGTTCCATCGTCCCCAAATTTACTAATGTTTGTGTTATTTTTTACAATTTTTACTTATTTACTTTTATTTATGGTATCATTTCTTTAAAAGGGAGCTATAAGTGATATTATTGACTCTACTTTTTCAACATTAGTCACCTTATAAATCTCCTATCTTTAATTTATTTTTATTTTTTCTATTTTTAAACATTTTTTCTTTATTTAAACATCTTGATTACAAATATTATTGTGATTAGGTTTCAGTCATGTAAAGAAAACCCCCTTCACCAGTGCAACATTCCCACCACCATTGTCCCAAATTTCCCTCCATCCCACCCCAACCCCACCTGTACTCCAGACAGGCTTTCCAGTTCCCTCATTCATTCACATAATTGTGTTAGTTCTCTGTGTAGTTATTGCTACAACTGCACTCACCACTCTTTGTGGTAAGCTTCATGAAGTGAGCTGGAAGTTCCAACCCTCCTCTCATTGTCTCTGAGGATTGTTGCAAAGATGACTTATTTTTTCTTAAAACCCATTGTTGAGTGAAACTATTCTGCGTCTCTCTCTCTTCCTATGACTTATTTCACTCAGCATGATAGATTCCATGTATATCCATGTATAAGAAAATTTCATGACTTCATCTCTCCTGACAGCTGCATAATATTACATTGTGTATATGTCCCACAGTTTCTTTAGTCATTCATCTCTTGAAGGGCATCTTGGTTGTTTCCAGAGCCTGGCTATTGTGAATAGTGCTGCAATAAATATAGGTGTGAGGAAGTGGGTTTTGTATTGTATTCTTGTGTTCCTAGGGTATATCCCTAGGAGTGGAATAGCTGGGTCGAATGGGAGCTCTATTTCCAGTTTCTGGAGGAATCTCCATATCGCTTTCCATAGAGGTTGGACTAGATGGCATTCCCACCAGCAGTGAATACTAGTTCCTTTCTCTCCACATCCCGCCAGCACTGGTTGTTCTCATTCTTTGTGATGTGTGCCAATCTCTGTGGTGTGAAATGGTATCTCATCATTGTTTTGATTTGTATCTCCCTGATGATCAGTTTGTTGTCAACAATGTTGTTGGTTTTGCAGTGAGAATTACCCCTAAATCTGCTAGTTCTCATGAACTGCTCCTGACTCTGTGTCCAGAGGTTGCTCATCGTGCTATTCAAGGATTCATATAGTGCTTAGGATCAAGCCAAGGCCTTTAGCATGCAGGATATTTTCAAGAGCCCTTGAGCTAGTTCACTAGCCTTTTACTCAGAACTTCCATAAACCTTACTTTATTTCAGATTCGAAGTCATTCGAATTATTCCTATTCATCCACACCTGACATTTTATCATTCTTGACTTGTTAAGCTCTTTTCAAAAACTGACCTAGTCTGAGATTGATGGTTTTGTTTTAACTACCCCCAAGAGAACCAGTACAAACAAAAGAGAGAAATATCACAAAAGACAGTGAGACAGAAAAGGATGTTATTCAATGCAAGTGATGTTTTATTTGATTACTCTGTACACAATTTAGCAAGATTTTGAAGTTGAGGACACAGTCACCAGAGTCAAATGAACCAAGATTTCTCACTTTAGCTCCAAGGAATTATAGACCAACCAAAATAAGAGAAAAAAAAATAGGAGAGAAAGTCTTTACATCAGGTACCAACTAAAAGTTTGAGAGTTTTCCAAAGTTACTCTTACTCTTATTTCTTAGAAGTCACAGAACTCAATAAAGGCATCAAACACCTTTCATCAGTGTTTCATCAGTGTTGTCACACTGGAGTGTTCACTCAGGCTTTTATTTCCTGGTTTTGTACTCAGGCTTTATTGCAAAGGCAAATTGATTTCTCATCCTGGTAGTTAATATTGTCTAAACCCTCACCTAAATAATCTGGTTGGCCTAATATTACAACTAACTGCTTTCAATTTGAGACCTATGGTGAGCACCCAATAAGAAATAAAGACATCAATCAGGTTTGAAACATAGTAGAGCAGAGACACAATTGCCTTTCTGATAAACTCTTCAGAAATGCATAGACCTCTCTCTTATTCAATGCTTTGTCAGTTCAGTTCAATAATTTGATTAAAATATTACTTATTATCGGGGCCAGAGAGATAGCATGGAGGTAAGGCATTTGTCTTATCATGCAGAAGGACGGTGGTTCGAATCCCAGCATCCCATATGGTCCCCCGAGCCTGCCAGGATCGATTTCTGAAAGTAGGTAGAGCCAGGAGTAACCCCTGAGTGCTCCCTGATGTGACCCAAAAACAAAACCAAACAAAAAAACAAAAATACTTTAAAAAATATGCCACTTATTAACATCTATGATGGCTTATTAATTCAGAACAATATAAAGATTAAGGACAATGTTTCTTGTTCCACAACAAGAATTCTTAATCGACCTTTCTTAGAGAAAAGCACCATAGTTTAGAAGGCCAATGCATTCTAAAAACACAGCAATAAATGAGTCGTTCAACTCAAATTATAGACAACCTAAGGAACTTATCTATATTATTATTAATCTATATGATGTTACATGAAAGAAGATGATAAAAGCTCAATGAAGACTTAAAAATGGGGGCCAGAGAAATAGCAGGAAAGTAGGGTGTTTGCCTTGTATGCAGAAGGATGGTGGCTCGAATTCCAGAATCCCATGTGATCCCCCGAGTCTGCCAGGAGCAATTTCTGAGTGTAAAGCCAGGAGTAATTAACCCGTGAGTGCTGCCGGGTGTGACACCGCCCCCAAAAAAAGAAAGGACTAATGAATGAATGCTTCAATAACTGGCCAAAAACAGCTAAGTTCCATATTTGAACATTTGATCCTTAAGACCTGAATATACTGAAATTTTAAAAAATATGTTTTGGGGGGATTAGATCCCCATACCATTCCATTATGTCATCAGGCATATGCTCATTTTAAAAATATACATGTTGCTTTTGTGAAAATATGGGTGACCATCACAACTGCAAAACCAAACCACTAAGTTGTTCTAAAGTTATTAGCTCTGGAGGTGAGCTGTGTACAAGGTTTTGCAGCCACAAGCAATTTTGTGGATGTCTTCCATTCCCTGACAAAAACCACTGAGGATGAGTCTAATAGATGCTACAGCTGCACATATGCTGTTGGTTGCCCTTCCTTCACGCTTATTCTGCCCTAGCTGACTCTGCACATCTGTTGTAATTTGGTGAATAACAATAAATACTCTTCTGCAATGTGTGATGCTGCAAGGCAGACAATAAAAACTTCATCAGACAGCTGAGATTGGAGGTCTACTCATATAGTATCAAGGATCACCTCATTGTAACTGTCTTGTGCCAAATTATATATGAGAAAACTGAATCTTTAGCTAATATTTTCCCATATTGAAAGCTTTGGGACATTTCTAAATTCTTCAATATTTCATCAGAAGAATGAGGAGGATTACATGTTTTAGTTGCCACAAAATGATTACAGTAGTGTTCCTTTATGTCCAGGGTTTCACTTTCTATCATATCAATTACTTACAGCCAACAATAATCAAAATATTATGCATATTTAATACAATAAAGTATGTTTTAAACATACCACACTCATAATTTTTGTTACAGAATACTATTTTATTTATTTTGACTACTGGTTATTGTTACTGATATTTTTATGCCTAAATTATAAGTTAAACTTTATAGCATATATTTGTGCATTGGAAAAAGCATGGTGTATGTAGAGTTCAGTAGTATAGGAGGCTTTAGGCATGCTTTGGGGGCCTAAGAACATATCCTTTATAAATAAAAGGAGAAAGGAGTTTTATTGTAAAAAGTTTTGTTGTATAAGACTTAGTTGAGATTTTCTTTAAGAACTTGATAGTCTATCATAAGTCTATACAATTTGGGAGGATTTGTTTTTGGGTTACACCCAGCAGCGCACAAGGGGTCACTCCTGGCACTACACTCAGAAATCGCTCCTGGCAGGCTTGGGAGACCATATGGGATGCCAGGATTCAAAACACCATCCTTCTGCATGCAATGCAAACAGCCTATCTCCATGCTATCTCTCCGGCCCTACATCTATACATTTTTTTAAAGTTTCATTAACCATAACCTCTTTTTTGTTTTCATGGGATATTTTTGGGGGGTGCACCCCTGACCTCGTTCAGGGTTAACTCCTGACTCTGTGCTCAGGGAACACTCATAATGGACTTGAAGGACTCTGTATGGTACAGAGGATCAGGTACCAGGGTCAGCCACATGCAAGGCAAGAACCCTACCTGCTCTACTTATTGCCCCAATTCATTATCTTTTTATTAAAATATTTCTAAATGAGGTCTGTAGAGATAGAATACTGAGTAAGTAGTTTGCCTTGCATGTGGTCAACCAAGTTGTATGTGTTACCACCATCCCATATGGTCCTCTGAGTCTGCCAGAAGTGATTTCTGAGCACAGAGCCAGGAATAACCTCTGAGTGCTGCCAGGTGTAGCCTAAAATCATAAACAAACAAATAAATAAGGGCCAGGGAGATAGCATAGAGGTAGGGCATTTACCTTGCATGCAGAAGGACGATGGTTCAAATCCCGGCATCCCATATGGGCCCCCGAACCTGCCAGGAGTGATTTCTGAGCATAGAGTCAGGAGTAACCCCTGAATGTTGTCGGGTGTGACCCAAAAACCGGCCAATAAATCAATCAATCAATATAGTGTTTGAAAATTAGGATGACTTCAAGTTTCCAGCAGATATTAATGTCTTTCAGAGAACAGATTTGAATTTTTTTACTAGTTTGTAAACCGGAAGTTGTCCTATAAAATAGAAGTCATAGCACTTTCATCACCCTCTAGAAGATATTAAGACATAAATTAAAATGTCATAACAAGTATGCATGCTTTTCAAAGAAACCTCAACATATCATTGCCCCTAAAGACCACAAACGTTCTGAAGACTTTTTGACTTCTTAAAACTGGTAGCTGTATTTTTCCCTTTATTATCAAAGCATTCCCTAGCAAGTAGCTGTATTATCATCAAGTAGTAAAACAATCATCTTCTATCATTATTCTCTGTCTTTATAAATGTTTTCTGCTGTTGACTCCTCACAAATTAACTTTATAGTGTTAAAATTAATCATTCAGACTCAATATCTATTTAGAAAAATAGAGGGGACTCCTCAGCTTTTGTCATTGATGCCATGAAGAGCCTAACATAACTTTTGCATCATTTATGGTGCTCTATAATTGCCTTAATAGGTGTAATTAGTATACTGGATTTTGTTTTCCAAGAGCTTGCATATTTTTAATGGGTTTGTTCTCCTGTTAAATGGTCTAAATGACTTTCTATGAAGACCAACTCCCAACAGGAGCAGACTGCATATCCATAAAAAGACAAAACTACTGATCTCAAAATGTTTTATCCCATGATTTTACCTATATATACTCAGTGTCAGGTTTGTACCAGCCACATGAAAACAAGCTATATTGATAATCAAAGTTTGGAATAGCATAAGAACAGACAACATTATTTTAAATTTTAATATTTATATGTAAAATTTTATACATGTACTCTTAAAATTAAGATAAAACGTTTACTATTGATTCAAGATGTTTGCAAAATAAAAATATGAAAATATCAAATATATCATTTGCTTAAAAGCACTTAGAACAGTGCAAAGAATAAATAGACAAAAGTCATGCAAAAATATCTGCCTCGCTTATCACTAGGAAAATGCAGATCAGAACAACAATGAGATGCCATCTCATAGCAATGAGATATCACAAAGGACAGAAACAATGATAATGGCATGGATTTGGGAAAAGGAACCTTCATTCACTGCTGGTGGAAAAACCAACTGGTCATTCTCTTCTGGAAAACAATGAGGACACTGATCAAAAATACTAGGAATTGAAAGTTGGGGATTCAGCAGGAGAAACTTCAGGAGGAAGAAACAGCATGGAGAGATAAGAGACAGATTGGGTGCAGAAAGAATGTTTAGCTTAGAAGCCACACATGATGGCTAGGGTCTTATAATAAAACCTTGTCTCCTAAAAAAACAAACAAACAAACAAACAAACAAAAAACAAGAGAACTAGGAATCAATCTTTCATATGACCCAGAAAATCTACTCAAAAGAGACAGCTGCAGTCAGATGGGTCTGAAGAAACAGGGTAGCAGAGGATTAATAAACCAAGCTAGTCAGGAGAGTCAAGGAGACAGTGGCTTCTCCCTCATGGTGTCATCTCTGAGTGTCAAGCCAAAACTGACCTTTATTATACTAGAACAAAATCCACCAGGACAGGGCAAAGAAGAGTATCATGATTCAGGTGGGCTTTTATATATCAAAGGAGAGATTTAACAGAAAGAAGAAGATGGAGAGATTCCTTTGTTTTGGGTTAATATCTGAGTGTCATCTTACAATTGAGTTCAAAATCTACCAGCTTTACTATCTGGAAACCACTAATTGAACCTTGTAATCTGAAAGTTTGCATTATTTAGTTCATAATTTATCATATAAATATGTTTTGTTTCATATACAGAAGTTTTATAACAAAATGCACTACTGTTAGATTACTGGTCCCACCCTAATCTGCATTCATACTCCATCTTATGCTGTGATCTGGTGATGTGATTATTGGATTATTCCCTATTTGGTATTCCTCTCCCACGTAAAGTTGTGGTTTGGTTCTTATCAATAAAAGTAATGGTCTGAGGGAGGCATGCACTCATTCTTTGATCTTCCTTTACTAAGCTGCTTTCCTTTTTAGGAGCAGAAGACTTGTATTGTAGGATACCTTGCTTGACTGCTGGAGTTCCTAAAGCCAGTCTTGTAACTTTTCACTCTGTGGATTATTTCCTGCATCAACATTTGCTTCCAGAACCACATCTCACCAGATCCTCATTTTGGAGTTGGGGCTCCAGTTATACACTACCATTTGTTTATTGTTTTTTCTTTCATTGCTCTTTGAGACTAATTCAAAAAGATTATTGGTGAGAGTGAAAATACATGTCTTTCATATCTTAAAGAAAAGCTTCTCTGTTTTTAGCACAAATTTGACTGTAAGTTTGTCACATATGGTTTATATAGTTAGATTTGTTCCAATTATACCTAATGAGTTGAGAACTTTTATCATAAAATTATTTTGAATCTTGACTAATAAATGTTTATCTGCATATATCTGCATATATATATTATTTTCACCTCCTTTTGCTAATGTGGTGCACATTTACCAATTTGTGAATGTTGAGCCATCTTTTTATCCTTGGGATAACTCTGATGCATGGTTTCAGGTTTAATACAGTCTCATCAATCTAATTTGTTGACCTTTGTGCATAACATTTAAAAGAAGTCTTAGTTCAATTTTTTTGGCATGTGGATGACCAGTTATCCCAATACCACTTGTTGAAAGGATGTCTTTGCACAACTTCATATTTCTTGCCTTTTATTCAAAGATTCATTGCTCATAGACCTGATTACTTGTCTTGTGTTATTTAAGTTTATTCCATTGATATGAGAGTCTATCTTTATTCCAATACCATGTATTTTTCTATACTACCACAGTATAGTAGAGTTTGAAACTGGAGAAAGTTATTCTTCCCATGTTCTTTCTAATGATCACTACTGTTATTCCTAGACGGTTTGTTTTATACAAATTTTAGATATGATTATCTATTTCTTTGAAAAATGTCACTGGAATCTTGATAGGGATTTCTTTAAATCTGTACATTGGTTTGGAGAGTATTGTCATTTTAATGCTATTAATCCTCTCAACCCATGAGCAGAGGATGTTTACAATCACCTGAGTCCTCTTTTAGTTTTTTTTAAATAATGTTTTGTAGTTTTCTTTGTATAGGTCTTTCACCTCTACTTAAGTTGACTTCAAGGAACTTGACTTTCTGAAGCACAACTGTAAATGCAATATTTATTAATATATTTTGCCTTTTATTATTTGTATATAAAAAGTCAGGGATTTTTTTCATATTAATTGTATAGCCTGCCATGTTGCTATAAATATATATTATTCTAGAAGCTTTTTTTGTGGTCTTTGGGATATTCTAAATATAATATCTTGTCATCTGCAAATAGTGAAAACTTGACTTCTTCCTTTCCTAAACGTATGTCCTTGATATCTTTTCCTGCCTAAATGCTATGTCCAGTACTTTTAGTACTATAATGATTAGAAGTAGTGAGAGTGAGTCACCTTGTCTAGTGTCAGATCTTAGAGGTAAGACTTTTAGTTTTCCCCATTGAGTATAATGTTTGCTGTTGGCTTGTGATAGATGGTTTTTAATATATTGAGGAAATTTCCTTCATTTACCACACTGTTTTTATCATGAATGTGTGATGGATCTTGTCAAATTTTTTCTTTTGATCTATTGTTATGATCATAAGATTTTTATATTTTCTTTTTTTGATATATTTTTTAAATTATTGGGGGGGTCACACCTGGTAGCGCTCAGGAGTTACTCCTAGCTCTATGCTCAGAAATCGCCACTGGCAGGCACGGTGGACCATATGGGATGCCAGGATTCGAATCACAGTCCTTCTGCATGGAAGGCAAATGCCTTACCTCCATGCTATCTCACCAGCCCCGATATTTTATTTTGATTGATTTGCATATGTTAAACCATCCTTGCATGCCTCAGATGATTCCAACTTAGTCATGGTATATGATATATTTTATGAATTGTTGGATTCTATTTGCTCACAATTTGACAGTATTATATTAGGTGCATATATATTGATAATTATTTTATTTTTCCCATTGTACTGGTCCTTTTGTTGCTGTAAAACATACTTTTTCTCTTTCTAGCTTTTGTAGCAGAACATTAAATTTTATCAATTTTATTTTATTCATAAAAATTTATTTTAATTTTATGAAACATTTTTGTCAGTATTCCTTAAATTCATCTCATTGAAAGAGCATATACTTAAGTTTTTATTTTTATTTTTACTTTATCTGAAACTTTGTCCTCAGGCCATCAGGGCAACAGCCAGCTTAATTTGGTGGCAGTACTTTAGATTTTTACGTAGTCATGCTAGAAGAGGGATCATGTGACAATGCAAATTAAATTTGGGTCTATTGCATGATGAGTGTGCTCTTTAGATTTTGAGCTATCTCCCTGCACTGTTTTTATATCTTGTATTATCTTTTTTTAATAGCCATTTCTAACCTCTGTCTGAATTCTGTTCAACTCTTTCGTCTTTTGTTGTTATTGTTGCTGTTGTTATTTTGTTTCTGTTCTGAGGACACTTCTAACAGTTCTCAAGAATTATTCCTGACTCTGCACTTAAACATCACTCTTGGTGAGACTTGGGGGGGGGGGGGGGGGGGGGTTGGCGGTTTGTGCCAAAGACCAAATCAAGGCAAGAACCTTACACACTGTACTAGCTCGTTAATCCTTTTCCAAGTCTCTAAAGTGTTCTTCACATTTTCGGTAATATTACCCAGAGATCTCAATCTGCCACCTAGTAACACGTTTGTCTGCTCTTTTTCTGACTTTAAGTTTCAGTGTATTTTTTGTCCTTTAATCTAAACCAGCAATTTATAGAATTAAAACATATTTACTTTTCCAGCAGAGGGTGCTGTAGCTTCATTTGATTTTATTTGGGGGGATTTGCTGGCGACCATAGGTTCTTGGGCCAGTCTTTTCAATTGCTGTGTTAGCAAGTAAAAATGGGGCTGTGGAAATGTTCTGTCATTATATTAAAGATGCTTAAGAAATCTTAGGAGGAGAGGAAAGGCCATGGCCCCACACTGCGGAAGCCATATCTTCTGCCTCCATAATCCAAAATTACCATTTTCCTGATGGCCTTGCCTCATCACTGACCCTGTATGGTTCCTTTCAGGGACACCAATCTGACCAAACTTCAGGTATGCTAGTTCTAGGGCTGATATCACCAAGTTTTTCTGGAGTGAATATGGGCACTCTCCCCCTCTATTTTCTTTCTTTCTGGAAATCTACATTTATAACCATGCCCACAAGTGCAGTCACTTTGTTCAAACTGGGCCAGCTCCATAGACTCATTCTTTTCTCAAACGAAATGTAACTGAGCCATGAAATATCATGGGCACACCAGCCAATGAAACAGAAAGCTCCATATCAGAAGGAGAAAGTGGACCAAGACCCCACACTGACAAAGCCATATTTGCTGCCTCAGTCACACACAATTACTGTTTTCTCAATGGCACTGCCTCATGACTTTTGTGTTGTTGTTTTTTTTTTTTTGGTTTTTGGGTCACACCCGGCAGTGCTCGGGGGTTACTCCTGACTCCATGCTCAGAAATTGCTCCTGGCAGGCACGGGGGACCATATGAGGCACCGGGATTCGAACCGATGATCTTTTGCATGAAAGGCAAACGCCTTACCTCCATGCTATCTCCCGGGCCCCGCCTCATGACTTTCTATGATACCCTCAAGGACATCAATGTGACCCAACTTCAGGTATGTATGACAGTTTGGGAGCTGATGTCATCTGGGTTTTCTGGAGAAAGTGCAGGCATCCTCTCCCATTTCCTCATTCTTCCAGGATCCCTGGAAGTTGAGTACATGTCCTAAAATTTATAGTATTAGAAATAGTGTTGTGAATCTCTATACATCATTTGTTGAATGCTGTCATTAAACATATAGGAGAACACCAGTTTAGCAAAACAGACAGCTAACAATAAGAGCTTACTAAACCTTCTGCCATTGTATTAATGACTTCATTGGATACATAATAATTTTCACAAATGTGATTCTACTGTATATTTTATTAAACCTTCTTTTTTTATTTTTTATTTTCTTTTTTTAATAACTTTGCTTCCATTTATTTGGAAACAAATGTATTATGCTTAACCATGTCATCTATTAGATGATCTTTCTCTAAATAACATTTTATATGGAAAAAATATTTGAGAGAGGACCAGAAAGATAATATAGATGGCATGGTACTTGCCTTGCATGTGACTAGCCACGTTCCATCTCCAGTACAGCATATGTTCTTCATCTCTGCCACAATTATCTCTGATCACAGAGACAGAAATAAGCCCTGAGCACTATTGGAAATAACCTTTAAAAAGTCTCAGGAAGAAAAGATTTCTAAATGTGATACAATTAATATCCCTCCTCTTCAGGATCCCAGATCTGAAATTTAATAATGTGCTCCCTATCTATAAATTTTGCAGAATTAGTATAAGTATCTGGAGTGGGCAAGGGAGGTACCAACAATAAGAAAATTTATTTTCCACTCTTCTTATTGATTTAATTTAAGTGAAGCACCATACATAGGTTTTACCTGAGATTGGAGTGTATGTCTCCACACTGTTCTTCAACACTTCTCTCTCCAAGACAACTACACTTTAAGTCAATATTCCTGTAGCCTATTTTCCCTGGGCTAGACTATGACCTCCAGATATTTTTCTCCACTCCTCTCTATCAATTGTGCATGGAACTCTGCTTGCTCCCTTCTACTACAGTCTTTGTTGATCTCTGAAGTTAATGTGATGTCACCCGAAGCTATGAGTTTCCTGTGATATACCTGTCAATTGTTTGTTTTCTCTTGAAGAATAAAACTAGAAACCTCCTATATAACCATTATAGATTTTTCCTTTTTTGTTTGCTTGTTTTGGTTTTGGGGTCACACCCGGCAATGCTCAGGGGTTACTCCTGGCTCTGTGCTCAGAAATCGCTCCTGGTAGGCTCAGAGGACCATATGGGATGCTGAGATTCAAACAACCATCCCTCTACATGCAAAGCAAATGCCCTACTTCCATGCTATCTCTTCGGCCCCTCATCATAGATTTTTCATTCCAAAAGTCTAGAGAGTCCCAGGGGAGCTAGAAGTCAGTCCCATAATTATTTTTCCGTACCTAGAATGTAAATCCCAATGAAAACATTCAATGAAGAAGACCAAAGCAAAACTGTATATATACATATATATACATATATATCTGTATATAGCAATAAAATTGTGTGGCATACAATTTAAGTAAGTCTATGAATCTTAGTGTTTCCAGAAATAGTAGACTATAGTCTACCATAAATA
>PVKC010012768.1:0-23498 GCA_004027635.1 Crocidura indochinensis
CCAGAAATGCTCTGGGATCACTCCTGGTGGTGTTTGGGTTGGGGCTGAGATATATGCAGCTTTAGGGATCAAACCCAGGCTAGCTGTGGGCAAGACAAGCACTTTGACCCACTATACTGCCTTCTCGGTGGAGATTCGGGCAGGTACTTGATGTGGTTCTTGGACTGGGACTTTGAATCTCATCTGTCCATGATACGTTCTCATTCTTTGGGGCTCACTTCTGCTTGGGAGTAATTATAGCAGACTTTAGGGCTGCCTTAGGGGGCTCTTCTGTTCTCACAAAAAGCACATGGGAGGATGCAGCTGGGTCTGTATCTGCTGTTCAAAGAGGTGAGGATATGTCTGCATGCAATTGACTTTTCTGGAAAGAGGAATCAAGTTCTCCTGAAAGTCTTTGGGTGGGTGTGAGCTAGAGGTTTTGGTTTCCTGGAAAATTCTTCTCCATCCCCTGAGGATGCTGCCTAGGACTGTGATCTGGTAGATCACTCACATGTTGGGGCTCCGGTTCTCCTAGAAATGTTTCTGTACCTGGGGTTCAGGGAGCATATTTTCAGTAGTCCTTGTTGGGGACTTGGTGGCTATAGTCTATTGGCAATGCTGACCGGCTCCCTCCTTGCCTATTGTCTAGAGGAAGTTGTTTTCTGTCCTTTCTCAGATGCTGGCCAGTGCCTCTGCAGGGTGCTGCGGCGGGCAGGATGGGGTCCACTTGCTGTGTGGCCCTGTCTGTGGGCTCTGGGTAATCCATCCGCAGCCTCTGGAGATGAATCATTCATGAAGGCAGGTTTTCCATCCCTCTGGCTGGGTACAAGCTTTGCTGGTGGAGTTGATTTGTTTTTTTTTGTTTGTTTGTTTTTAAATCCTCTATTGCTTTCTGATAGTTTCTGGGACTGTTTTGACATCTGAAGCTCACAGTTGAGACACCCCACTCTGCTTGCCCCGAGTCCAATGGGTATAGCTATCAGGCAGTGTTGTAAGGAGAGCCACCAAGGAAAAGTTTTGTCTCCTGGGTGGCCCAGAAATGCTTGGTGGTGCTGAATATTGTTGTGTTGTGTGCATTGGTCATGGTCGTAGCTGTGGTCCTTCCATTACTTGGTGACAAATGTTGTGTGTGTGTGTGTGTGTGTGTGTGTGTGTATGTTTTAATTCATTCCTTTGAGACTTATTTCACCCAGTTTCAAACTCTTGGTGTTGACGAAAAGGGTTCATGTGTGAACACAAAAGTATGCATTAGCACTAGTTGGTAAGCTAAGTCAAGACACTCCCGTACACAACCTGTGGTCCTCACATTGGTTTTGAGCTGTCTCAAATTCCCTGGAATGGGGTTGGGCACATTTTGAAGCCTAAGTAAAAGGTCTTGGAAATATCAGAGTGATGGGAAGGGTGATGAACATCCTAGCTAACCCTTCCTTTTCTGGAAATGAGGGGTATGAGAATTTGAGTGCAGTTCTAATTATTCCTAATTGCTTTCTCTGCACCTTGGTGACTCAGTTATTGAGGCTTAACAAACTCATGTATGATCCAGGAAGCCCAGAAATGAGGCCCAGGGAAGTAACATCCAAACAGAAAATATACATATATTTTTGGTAGGTCTCCTCAGCACTGCTCATGCAGTCTGGGGGACCCACTAGCCAATGAATGACTGAGTATAAGGGCCCCAAGTGCACAGTGTTGCTTGTGTTGCTCAGGCTCTACAGAGCTTGAGTGGGGGAGGACTCAGGGCTATATTCTGTCATGCTCAGGAGACATGCAGTGTGGAGGATCAAGTCAGTGGTGCTCTGCATGAGTCTGTCACACTATTTCTGAGATGAGCACCAGAGACTCAGAAGGGACCTGTCTGACTCCTGTCCTCAGACCTGTTTCACAAGAGGACTGGGGGCAGTAGGGAGGGGGCAGGAGTGGTGCCTGCCAATGGTTCAGCTTTTCAGAGCCAACGGGTTTATCTTTGTCAGCCTTAGGTGCAGTGTCTGGGAGCATCACTGGTCTCTGTCTGAGAGTCCAGCTCATCCATTAGTCTTTAGTCTCTCCCCAGAGATTTATCCCCATGGCAAGAATAGGGGTCTTCAGTTCAAGGAATGAAGCCTGGCACAAGTGCAGGAGAATGCAGTGAGGGCAGAGAAGGGACCATTGTGACAATGAGATTGGGAAATGATCACTCAGGAATAGAAGTAGGTGCTGAAAGGAGATAAAGTGATAGGCGTGGATGCCCCTTGAGTGACAGATTGCAAACCACGGTGTCTAAAAGGGAAGAGGAAGAGGGAGAGGAGAAATGGCTGTCACAGAGACAGGCAGGTGGATGTCAGGGGGAAGGAAAATTGGGGACATTTGGTGGCAGAAAACGTGCACTGGTGAAGGGATGGGTGTTAGACATTGTATGACTGAAACTCCCGGACATCTTTGTAACCGTATCTCCCTGAGATTAAATTAAAAAATTTATATTAAAATAACAGCAAAGGCAACACACCTTAAAACAAAGAAAGAATAGGAGTGTCTTCTAATCAATGATGCCTGATTGCTTCAGTGGCAAGTCACAAGCATGTTACCCCCACAGACCACAAACACAGTTACTGCTTTCTAGAAAAGTAGTGTTTCCTGGCTTAGAGTCATAAAAAGGCCCTCATAGTCTTTTACTAACAGGATCTCCTGGATGTTTGCTCCTGGTACCATCTAGAAATGATTACCTGTGAAGCAGGAGGGGCCTGTCCTAAGTGTGCCCTAGAGGCACACACATAGACATTTAACCAAGAATTTTGCTGTGTGCCAGTCTGTTGAGCATGTCACTGGCAGCAGTAGGAAATGGTTCCCGGAGGTCGGTATTACAGGGCAGTCTGGTGGCTGGAATACAGTTGAGCTGGAGGGGGGGAACCTCTTCAGTGGGGGTGGACTCAGTAAACCCTCTGGGGCCCCTCATGCCACACACCTTTCCTTTCTCCTTGCCCTACTCCATTGCTCTTCTCCGTGCCCAGAAGGAAATGGCTCAGCAGTCAGTGGTGGGCTGGGGCTTCATCTATCTCAGCCACTTCTGATTGTTTCTCTGAAAAGACCATCAAACCCGATTAGTACCTTGAATCAAGTGCGTTAGCTAAGCAGTTTGGTGGTTTTTATTTACCCTTATGCCGACCCTTTGTCGACAACAGCAGATGAGAAGGCCCTGAGGTTCCTAATAGACTCCCTGCTCCCATCCCCATCAGATCTGTCAGACTCTGGTATGGTGGCCGCAGACCACAGACCTCCAGCTGCTCTGCCTCACCAAGCCCGTGGTTTCTAGGACTGGATCTCCTAGAAGGCTTATTTCCTTTTGGGTTTTGACAAATGTATGACAACTTGTGTCCATCAGGCATTGCTTCACTGCCCTGAAAATCCATCAGTTCTTCCCTCTCCCCTTCTTTCTACTCCCAGCAAACACTGACCCTTTTTGTGTTTGGTGCCAGGGATCAAACCCAGGGCTTTAAAATGTATCACCTCTGAGCCATACCGTTGGCCCCAAGTAAGGATCACTTTATTTTTCCCATGGCTTTGTTTCTTCCAGAATGTCCTGTAGTTTGGAATGAGACAATGGATCGCCTTTAAGAGGGCATCTTGAGCTTATCTATGACTCTTGACACTACCTCTTTCTTTCCATGACTCGATCACTCATTTTGTTTTAGTGTTGAATAATATACTCCATTGCTGAGTCCTTTTACCTTTTGGCCAATCTGAGTAGAGCTGTTATCTTCTGGTTTTGTGGGGCACTATGTTTTCAGACTTTGGGGGGACAGAGTCAGTTGCACAATTGGTCAAGACCACATGGTCGAGGGGGCTTCCTTATAGACCGTCTGCCTATCTTCCAAGGTTTTCTACTTGCATTGGGTGACTCTATACCACTCCTTAGCCTTGTCCAAGCTTAGAGTTATAGGAGTTTGGACTGTTCTGATACACGCGTGGCATTAGTTCATGCTGATTTTTGACATGCTAATAGTCACTGTGAGCATCTTTTCCTATTCTTTGAATAACCTATCAGATATCCAATCCAGCTCTCACTGAGTTTTAAGAGTTCTTCATATCTTTTCAATGATTTCTTTATCCAATGTACCTCTGCAACTGTTTTCTCCCAATCGGTGGCTTCTCATTTTCCTGAAAGTGTCTTTGGAGGGCAGGAATTTTAAGTTCGAATAAACTCCAGGTCAGCCAGTTTCACTCATGAGTTGTGTTTCCAGAAGCTAGGCCACAGCTTCCGCCGTTTGCTTTCCCCCTGTTAATCACCTGCGGTGCTACCATTTCTTTCATCTGAGTCTATTAAAGCTTTTAAAAAGAGTCCATTGATTTTCTTATCTGGACTGGCAGAAACATAGTTTGTTACTCTGCCCATAACTTAAGTAAATGAATGACTAGAAAACGTGCAATTAGTCCAGTCCACAAGGATTTAGTGTGTGTCGAACATAGAACGGACAGCTCAATTTACCTTCTGGGTCCTCATAGAACTTTAATTCAGTGGGCTTATTGGAAAAACTGAAGAGAACTTTATTTCAAAGCAGCTCTGAGAAGTTGGGTTTCTGGGGTCATTCTTACCCTGACAGCAAGCCTGGAAAATAGTGGACAATGGCTGAACTGGAATTCCCAGTAGACTGGGCAGTTATTATGACCATGAACCAGGTGTTATGACAAAGGGACTGTTGGATCTTTCTGTAATTTCACTTCCCAACTTGGGTAGGGATTTTGTTGACACCTTGCTAGTATTTAAGAAGATTTCTGAGGCTGGAGCCATACCATGATGGGTAATACACTTACCTTGCATGTAGTCAACCTGAGTTCAATTCCCAGCATCCCATATAGTCCCCCTGAGCCTGCCACGAGTAAGCACTGAACACTGCTAGGTGTGACAACCCCTTCCCCAGCTCCTTCTATAAAGAAGTTTTCTGGAGTTGTTTATTTTCATGTGCTTAACTTTTGTAACTAATTTCAACGTTTTCAAGAAAAATCAACTCTTGGCATGTGTGAGCCCAGTTAAGTCATCAGCTCATCAAAGGTCTTTTTCCTTAGGGTCTTGCAAGGGTCTGAAAGATATTTTTACACATGGATATCTGAAGAGGAATGGCTGCATCATGTCAGGCCACCCCACCTGCTGCTGTTTTGTTGAGTCACTGCATGGTCAGAACCCCTTTTGGGGAAAATCCACAGCAGCTATTGGAATGGCCTCAGAGGCTGAAGAGAGATTGAAGTCCGCTGATGAGGCCTTGCCTGTGTCTTTGTTTCTCTTATTATCACAGGGGGATATGGTGGGAACCATGTGGTAGAGACGTATCCCTGGGAAGCTGCTCTGAGAGCAAGCTGGGGGCTCTGTGTCCTTTGGGGACCAGCTCAAAGCTGCACCGCCTTCAAAGCCTGCCCTGCTGCCCGGAGCTCCAGAGAGGCTTCTCTGGGTTCTGTTACTTTGACTGGTTCGAACTGTTCCCAGGAAGTATTTTCTCATGTCACGGTCACTTTCTCCCTCTTTTATGTCAGGATGTTTCATTCAAACTCCAAACACATTTTTTTGGACACACATTTTTCTTTTTTAGATTAAATAGCAATCATGATTTTATGTGTTGAGCCTTTAAAGAAAAATTGAAAATGAAATAGCTTCTGCCACTAAAAATGGCTAATTATTCCACCCTATAACAATCTTAAGTTTCTTTTCTTCCTTTTTTTGTTTGATGTTTTTGTATTTTAGGCCACAGCTGGCTGTACTGTGTGCAAGGCTTAATCCTGATTCTGCTCAGGAGATCACTTCTGATCTCTACCAGAGGTGATGTCAGGGATAAAACCCGGGTTGGTTATGTGTAAGGCAAATACTCTACCAGCTAGTTTGTCTATTGTCTGTCTCTCCTCTTTTTTTTTTTTTTTTAATTTTGGTGTAAAACACAGACATCTAGAAACCTCAGTGCCCACACCTCTCCAAGGTTACCAGTGGCATGCACACACTTGGGCTTCGATAAAGAGGATCAGTACGGAGACTCCATTGTCACCTCTTCATGAAAACATAAAAGTAGGCTGCAATTATCATATCCTCACTTTGAATCAGAGACAGCTTTTTGGTATGAGAAAGGGAATTATTCATTTTTATTACAGAAAAGAAATTTCCAACTGAAAGTGAAACTATTTGAACAAGGAGGAGACTATGCACTAGAGTAATTTATGGGGAGCTCCACACCCCCCAGCCCTGGCAAAGCACAAGATAAAAACATCTCCCGGGGCTGGATCAATATTACGATAGGAAAGCACTTGCACTGCTCATAGTCAAGCTGGATTCCACCCATTCTTAGCACCTCATGTGATCCCCAGAGCAGCATTGAGTGTGCCCACAAACAAAGCAACACACGAAGGTACCTCTTGGCTTTCATCACCCCTCTATTTTTCATTTCCTTTGGGCAAGAAAAGTGAGAATGACTGAGAGTCCTGGGACACAGGTGGAGCCTTCACTGTGCTCAGAGGGTGCTGGCATGGGCCCCATTTCTTTTTTAGAAAAATTTTACATAGTATTTTTTAATAAATTTGTTTGTTAAAAAAAAAATTCTCATCATCAATGTCCCAAGTGTCTTTCCTCCCCACCCCACACCGACCTGTACTCTAGACAGGCTTTCTACTTCCCTCATTCAGTCACCTTTTGTTATGATGGTTCTCAGTGTAATTATTTCTGTGACTGCACACATCACTCTCTATGGTGAGCTTCATTGAGAATCATTACACAAATATCTTTTATTTTTCTAAAAGCCCATTGATGAGTGAGACCATTCTGTGTTTATCTCTCTCCCTCTGACTTATTTCACTCAGCATAATAGATTCCATATACATCCACATATAGCAAAATATCATGACTTCATCTCTTCTGACAGCTGCATCATATTCCATTGTATATATGTACCACAGTTTTAGTCCAACCTTTATGGAAAGCAATATGAAGATTTCTCTAAAAGCTGGAGGTTGAGCTCCCATACGATCCAGCTATAACACTCCTAGGGATATATCCTAGGAACACAGAAATACAATACAAAAATCCCTTCCTCGCACCTATATTCATTGTAGTGCAGTTTATAATAGCCAGACTCTAAAAACAGTCTAGATGCCCCTCAAGAGATGAATGACTAAAGAAACTATGGGTCCCATTTCTGATGCCCATTCCCAGTTTCTGTCCCCTTGGCTACATTGGTGTTGCCTCTCCTCTTGTCTCATATCTTCCAGGCTCCTTGTGGTTGTAGAGTGGCCCAGCACCCTTAGTGGAACATGGATGGCTCCTTAAGGAGAGGGTAGCCTTCGTCTCTCCACGTGTCAGGAAGTGCTTCTGCCTAAGGGACATCTAGAAATGTCAACAGAGAGCGGAAATTCCCAAAGCGTCTTCCTGGAGCCACATGCCCTTGTGAAGAAAAGACCCTGTACGCTCTGCCCCAGCCCTTTTTCCCTTTCAGTCTAGATCAGGGGTCTCAAAGTCAATTTACCTGGGAGCTGCAGGAGGCAAAGTTGGGGTGAACCTTGAGTGCAAAGTCAGTAGTTAGCCTTGAAATTGGGGGGTGTGATCCAAACAACTGAAACAAAACAAAACAAAAAAAGATTTCTCTAGGGCAGGGCCACAAAATGTTGTATGGAGGGTCGAAAACAGCCTGCTGGGATGCGAGTTTAAGACCCCCTAGTCTAAATGCTGCAAGCTCTAAGCAGCATTGGCCCCTATAAGTGCAGTTCAGTCCTGGTGGGCCAAAGGCTTCAAGTGTACCCTCCACTTCCTGCATTTTGTTTTGTCTGCTGACCTGGTGCTCTCCATCCTTGCCACGTTTCGGGCCCCCATCAGGAGCACTGGCCAATGCCAAGCTGTGTGTCTTGTGACAACAGTAAATAATACATCACAAAGGAAGCCCGGCTGCTGTGTGCCAGACCAAGCCTGCGCCGGGGTTGCCGACAGATTGTGGCTGGTGCTGACAACTTGTCCTGACTCCCAGAGCTTTGATCCTTGTGTGCTGTCTCTTAATTAGCTACGTAGCTCCCCCACTGGGCAGTCACTGTCTTGAACTGGCCATGGCTGGTGGAGAAGAGAGCTGGCAAAGTTGAGTCTGGTGGGGAGGGATGGAGGGAAGATAGGCCGGCGAAATGCTGTGTAGAACCAGGCTCAGTAACCCTCCCTGGTTATAGGACAAAGCAAAGATGGGGCAGGTCGTGACATTTGAAGGGACTCTTGGAGGCAGGGTTTGAGCCACCCCCAGTGGTGTTCAGGCCTTGACTCCTGGATCTGTGTTTTGGAGCGTCCCCTGGTGGTGTTGTGGGGAAGCACACGTGGTGCTTGGCATTGAACTGGCACGATTCACTGAATGCATGCTAAGTGTCTGACTTATCCAGTGTCCAAAAGGGATGAATTAAATGTTCTTTTTTTTTTCTGCCTTTTGGAACATGATGCAAGTGGAATGACTTTTAATAAATGGGATAAGGAAGGGATGGTGTGATAGCACTGTAGGTAGGGCATTTGCCTTGCATGAGGCTGACCTGGGTTCTTTCTATTCCTGGCATCCCGTATCCGAGCTTGCCAGGAACGATTTCTGAGTGCAGAGCCAGGAGTAACCCCTGAGCACTGCTCGGTGAAGCCAAAAAGAAAGGCAAAGATCAAGGCCCCAAGTTTGAAGTTTTTGCTTCTACTTGTGTTGCTTTCCCCATTATATCCTTGCTGCATTACTTGAAAGAAAAAGGGTGGGGGGAGTCCTGACATTGGGCATGACCCCTGATTTAAAAAAAAAAAAGCTGATCTTGGGGGGTCACAGGAGTGCTGTGTTCAGGACAAACAGCTAGGAAATCACTCAAAAGAGTCAGAGACGCCAGAAGAACCGGATGTGGATCTGCCACTGAGATTGGCCAGCAAAGCTTAAACTTAGTCTCAGCCCATGAAGCAGCTCCTGTGTTGAGCAGGCAGGTGGCTGGGCCCAGCTCTGTGCTGCAGGGCTCTCAGGGAAGCCAGAACACAGGCAACCCTGCCTCAGGCTGTGTGGCCTTGCGCAGAGCCAAGAGCCTGTTTGCACATTGTCATTTTCCTCATGTGGAGGAAGTTTAGTTGCTGTCAGGCATTCCCGCAGAACTGACCTCAGGTTTCATTCCCAGCTGAGTGTGCTGTTAACCCTCAGGCAAGCCAAGTGTTGGCCAGGTTGAACTGAAGTGATTTAGGGAGGTTTGAACTCAAACCCCTGGGCTTCCTCTGTGTACCTTCACCCTACTACCCTCTGCCCTGCACTGCTAGGCAAAGACAGCATTTGGAGAAATGACTATGCTCTTCCATGTAGGATGGGTAGCCGAGACCAGATCAGAACTGGACTCGATTCTAACTTCAAGTTTTCCATTCTCAGGTGCCTTTGGAGGAGGCTGGAATTTTCTTTGTCATCAGGACAAGGTCCTTGAACTCGGACATGCAGGGTTGGAGGTGGCGAGTGAAGTCACCCATAACGGGACCAGGCAGAAGTCTGTTCCCTGAGCAGTTTGGTCCTCCTCTTTATTGGGGGTAGAAGCAGGGTCAGCTGCACCTGTACCTATGGCTCCGGGTGGTATTTAGAGAGCAGAAGTGATCCCTCTTCCTTCCTTACCCCTCCTCCCTCTCTTCTCCTCACCCCTTCAGCCTCAGGTCTTCCCAGCTGGGGCCCACCTGCTGTCTGTAGCCTTTTGTGATTTGGGCTGGAAATTCTGGTGCCTCTCCCTGTGGCCTCCCCAGGTAACTGGTGTCACTCCCCTGGCACGCTGCTTTTCTCTGGTCTCAGTTAGGCACCCCCAGACTGGGTTCTGACACCCTGCTGCGGCAACTTCCCTTTCAGGAGGGGCCCCACGTGTCCCCAGTTTCGTGACAATCAGACTCCCTCTGTCCAATTAACCTTTTTTGGTCCCTGCTCTACTACTCATCCAGTTTTGATGGTGGGAAAAATGGGGGCCTCACCACAGTCATGGCAAAACACTTGAGGGCTGATATTGGGCTCCCAGTATGAACTGTGACCCCCATGATTTGCAATTCTCTTGTAGCACTCCTTCCCTTTTCTCTATTTATCTCTCTTCCCCCACCTTCCCCCCCCCCCCAATAAAAGCACTTATTAGAGTATTCTGAAAACTTGGACTTTCTGTAGCCCGTCGTTCCCATGCGGCCAGCCCAAAGCAGATGACCCAGTTTTATACAATTAAGAAATCCTTTTTGGAGCCCGGGATGGGGCTAAGTGGTAGAATTCTTCGCTTGCTGTGTGTGGGTTGAGGGGGCAGAGGATTTGGGGGTGGGGCTGGGGGAGCCAGGGTTCCACCTCTGACATTGCAGGACACCCTAGTTCACACCCCCACACCAGAGAGAAGGGTGAGCTCAGGAGGGGTCCACAGTGCTGTGATCTGTCTTCTGGCTGAGCACAGCCTCCAGCCTGCTACTGCCCCCAGGAACTGTCCCTGCAGGGAGTGGTCAGTCCTGTGGAGAGGGTGTAGCTGCTGTGAGGGCTGGGAAAAGCCTGAGGTGTGGTAGACAGTGGCTGAAAGGAGTAGAGTGCATGACCACCAGCAGCTCAAAGCATGCTGGAGGGATGGAGGGACCCAAGTTGGTACCTTCGAGAGCCAATTTCTCCTCCAGATTTCAGGGGTGCTGGAGGCTTTGACTGGCCCTGGTAGAGCAAAACTTTTTCTTCCCTCTTACAATGAACTCAGCTAAAGGGCTCTTTTTCCTGGTCTGTGACTGAGCCCACAGTGCGGCTCTTTTTTTTTTGTTTGTTTGTTTTTTTTTGTTTTTGGGTCACACCCGGTGGTGCTCAGGGGTTACTCCTGGCTATCTGCTCAGAAATAGCTCCTGGCAGACACGGGGGACCATATCGGACACCGGGATTTGAACCAACCACCTTTGGTCCTGGATTGGCTGCTTGCAAGACAAACACTACTGTGCTATCTCTCTGGGCCCCCACAGTGTGGCTATTAAATGGTGATTTTTTTTTTTTTCTCCACGGTTCTACTACTGAGCATAGCTTTGGCAGAGTTTGGGTTTGATTGGGATTAATCCTAAACTCTAAAGTCACATGATTCATAGTAGGAAAAATATCTCTAGTTGTTTCTAGATATCTCTTGAGATTTCTAGTTATAGAAAATAGTGACTTTGGGGCCAGAGCAATAGTAACTCAGTTGGGGTGTTTGCCTTGCAGTTAGCCAAGCCCAGATTTGATCCCCAGCATCCCATAGGGTCCCCCAAGTACCACCTGAAGTACCATGAAGTATGCCCCCCCCAAAAGAAAAGAATGACTTATTTCTTGGTTTTCTGCTGCCAGTGGCTTTGGCAGGGTTTGATGCTGGTAGGGTACAGGGTGGCTGGATAGCTCAGTATAGCCCTTGGGTGATGTTACCCAGGTCAAAATGATTTCCTCAAATCTATAAGGAGCCTTCAATGGGAACCCATTGGGGTTATCATCACCTGCTTCCACCACCATCTTAGGGTTAGCTGGACTCCCAGACCTTATAATTTCCACTTCTGATTCCTATGGGAGCTTAGGAACACTGGAACAAACCTAGTTCTCTTGTGCCTGAATACCCGAATCCTCCCGGCATTTGCCAGCAATCCATGGTGTAGGCTGCAGGCACCTTTCAGACAGGCCCCCCACTCTGCTTGAAGGGCATCTGATTCTTCCTGTCCACTTGGCTTTAAACAATCTAAACCAGAGAGAAGTTGCAACCCTAATATGGGTGCAGACTTTTGAGCCATGTTTTGGCAGGAATTTAGGCATTTGTGCGGCCTTCACCTCCTCCATTCCACATGACCCACCTTTGGTAATGGTACCTCTTCTCCACTCACTGAGTCACACGATCTCTTTGTTGTCATTGTCACATAGTATTTTTGTCTGCTCCTTGTCACCTCATGCATTTTTCTGCTGGGTTGAAGCCAGTTGTGGGACTTTGCATTTTCTGCTGATGTAGAGTTCTCTTGAGAGGGTCCAGTTTGTGGAACCAGAATTGTCTAGTTTTGTAGTGGGGGCATCCTGGGAGTTGGTCAACCAATGCTCAGCCAGTATCTGTACTGTCTGGCCCCTCTTCTTGCCACCGGACTCTTGAATCCAGAACCTGTCACCCCATCTCAGAATACTTGAAATACTTGATCAACTGACCTCATCACTGTCCTAAAGATGTTCTAAGACTTCTTTTTATTATAGTAATATCTTTATTTAAGCACCATTTAAGACTTTTTAAAAGTGAGAATGACTCGAGAAGCCTTCCAGGCCCTTGTAGCTTAGTACAATGAACATGTTTTAAGTAATACTTTCAGATACTTAGCATCAATAGTTAAGACCATTGAAAGCTGTAGATTAATGAAAAGAAAAAATTCATAAAGGGAATTTTCCCAGCCAGCACCCTAGCAGCGGATACCACTGTGGCCAGTGTCATCTCCAGGGGTTCTGCCCCATTCTGCGTTATTAAACACAGACTCAAAAGCCTCTACAGGCCCGAGCAAAATATCACTGTGGGTAGGGTGTTTTGCCTTGCATGTGGCTGACCCAAGTTCAATCCCTGACATCCCATATGGCCGCTGAGCCTGCCGGGAGTAACTTCTGAGCACAGAACCAGAAGTAACCACTGAGCACTGCCAGATATGGCCCAAATCTCTGTCCCTCCAATAAAGGCCTCTGGGTCTTCAAACTCTGAAGAGCGATTTGTATTTATTTTTCATACTACATTCTATTTTGGGACACACGATCTGGAAAAGTGACATCTTCACTTGATAAAGGATTTACTAAGAAGAAAAAAAAAATCTGTTGCTTCTCTGACCCTTTTTCTGCCTCATGTTCTTATTTGTGCAAAATTTTCCTAGTTTCTTTGTCTTGAGCATTTCCCACTGCTCACTGCTATTCTCCTTCCCCAGGGTGTTTAGAATCCCTTGGACACCTTTGAATTTCCTTGTTGGAAACTTCTGGCCTCATTGCTTTGTAATTATGTTGTGTTCTACATCCTAGATGCTTTATGAGTTCCCAACATACTCGATAAAAAAAAGGGGGAGGTAATTAGCGTACTCTGACTTCTTTTGAATTGTTCTCCCAGATAAGCTGAGGTAAAAATTTGCATAATAATAGAAACAGATTTTGTTGCATAAGGCCCTGTGTAATCTTGGGAAAAATGAAAGAGCTTATTTATGGAAACTTTCTGCATGTGTTTATCTCTAAGAATTAAAAATTACCACTGCGGCGTGGCGGCCCTTTCATTTCTGAAGGAATCTCGGCCATTCCATGTTGACTTCTCTGGCACCCTTTTCTCTCTGACTAAACATTTGGGCTTCCTCCTGTCCCTACGCCCAGCCCAGGCCAGCCTTGGTTGAAAAGTGAAGCCAAACCAGAACATGAAGTCTGAAGCTTTTTTCCCCCCTCACTCATAGGAGCTTTGGCACGAAATGGTCAGAGCAAACAAACAGAAAATGGAACATTCACTGAAGACTGCAGTGAGCATTGCCTGGATTATTAAATACGTGTGGGGCTTGCTGCCACCTAGCCATGAAGTTCCATGTTCCATCAGGGGCTCTGTTTACATCTCCTGTCTCAGTGATTTTCGTGCCATGGTTTGGCAGTAAGTGCCCCTGCAGAATTGGCTCGCAGGACGGTGTTCCAAGGCCACATGGCCTCTGCTAGCTGTGGCCTCACTGTTTATTTCACTTTCCCTAATCTCCTATGAACTTGAAATCCACTCTAAGAAACCATGCCTGGAGATGCATCTATGTTTATGCATGGACTTGAAGTCCTGGGAGAGATCAAAGGACTGGAGGGGACTTTCAGCTTGAGACTACAGGTGTTTCTTGAAGGATCAGCCAAATGCATAGATGGGCGGTGTCATTTTGGAAGAGGACTGGGTGTTGATGATGAAATCACAAAGATGACGTTGGGGCAGAGAGATGGTATAGGGTTAAGGCATTTGCTTTACATGTGCCTGATCTAGGATTGTGTCCCAACATTTTTGCATATGGTTCCCCGAACCCTTCCTGGAATGTTCCCAGGTATAACCAGGTATACCCCGAAAATAATCAGAGAATCATACCAGATAGATACAGCCTTGCCCCTGCCCTCAACTTTCAAACTTGTAGCTTGGTGACTAGATGGGAAAGAAGCTGACTCAGGACAAAGTCCTGACTCATCAGAACTTTGACACTCAGGACAAATGACATGACTTCACTCTCCTATTGGTTCTTTCCCAGAGGCCTCCAGAGAGCCTCTGAGAAGCCCCTATGGAAAGTTCTCTGAAATTATTTCATTACAGAATCTCCAGTTTGCTGCTGGTGAGAGTCTCACTTTCCTTGGTGAAGATGACTTTGGAAGGTGACATCCTTGAATACTTGGGTCCCTACTGTCCCTAGTGTTAGTTTTCTGGTCCAGTGGGAATATACTTGGTCTCCTTATGGAAGACCAAGGAAATGTGCTATGCAGTCAGCAAGCATCATTCAAAGATGTTCAGGACTGGGATTACAATGGCAAATATCAGCTCCTATATTAAACAGAGGACACACACTCTCTCTCTCTGTCTCTCTCTGACTCTCTCTCTGTGATCCAAAGTTGAATCTTCTGATTATACCTTCTGTATTGAGACCTTTTAGAGTCCCGACTTTATTAAACTCATTTATAAGCATGAGCAAATGAGCCTACCAATGGCCCAGATAATTTTACATCATACAAATTTCCATTCTGCATCAGCAATTTAAAAGTAGTATAGGTTTAATGGCTTTACTTGTAGTTGCCAATCATGGGGAGGAGGCTGGGGGGCTGGGGTGTCCCATTTTGCCCTGAGAAGGAAGGAACAGAATTCTGATTAATTTGTTTCATGCTCACCTGGGCCTCTATCTTGGGGATCCCAGTGCTCTTTCTGAGCAATGCTATCTGAGGAAGCCGTTTGGAAAAGAGGCTTTGGGATGCTCAGTCACTCTGGTTTTGTTCACATCATTTCCTTGACTCTGAATTGACTTTCCTGCTAGTTTTGCCTGAGGATTGGACCATTTTTGCAGTCCCTAGTGAAAAATGGATTCACCCCATATACACACACTCCAACCTGTATACTTCAGGCCGAATGAGGTTAAGCTGAAAGTCAACGGGTTTACATGTTGTGGGAGTCCATTTCTCACTTGCCTCCAGCATGGAAGTCTGGTTCCAACGTACTTTATTCAGGTGCTTGTTGGGGTGGTGGGGATGTTGATTAATGAGGGTTCCAAGTGTAAGGGCCTCCTCCATCCTCTCAAACTTGAGTTCTTCATTCCTGTGTTCTCAGAGTCCTTTATTTGCTGCTCTAGATGATGAACATGGTTTCCATGTCCCTACATGGGCAAGTCATTCTTGGGCCATCCCTGGGTACAAAGAGTGGGAGCCACTCTGAGATTGGAAGGTGGGTGGGCAAGAAGGAAGGAGCCTGAGCTTTCCTGTTGCCTTTTTTCATCTCCTTCCCTCCTTGCAAGACTCTAAAACTCCAACCAAAGGGATACCAGCCCAAAAAGTAATATAGAAGAAATGGACCCTTGTGAGCCCCAAGGGAAAGACTTGAGTCTGTTCAGTGGTGACTCACTCTTCCAACAGACTCTACCCAAGCCAAGGTCCTGGAAGGCATAAGAGTTGAGAGGACCCTGGCTTTGCAGGAGCTACCCCTCTTGGCACAGAGCATGCCAGGGCTGTGGGTGTGCAGATTCAGGGCTGGTTCTACTCTTGGAAAGGCATTTGGTCCCATAGTGTTTGAAAGTGGGGGAGAGAGGAGAATTCTTCAGATCATTTCGAAATCACATTAAGCACTGCTGGGGCTTGGGCTGGAAATCAGAACCTGGGATTTCCCTTCAAAGAGCAATTGCCTGAGTCATTGACATTTGTTGTTGTTTCTCCATCAGAGAGACCTTGGCCTGAAGTGTTGAGTCTTAGTTGTGGTGCATAGCTGGTCAGACTCAGGGAGGTCTGTGGTTGAGGTGAGGCGCTAGGAGATCAGAGCTCAAGGGAGAGGTTGAACCCTCCCATGATGTCTCATGAACTGCTCTTGTCTGCTCTCTAGCCACCAGTTGTTCTCCCCCCACCCCCAGGTTGCATACTCTTCTCAATATGCTACCTCCACTTTATCCATCAACCCCAACATGTGAGTGGACCTTAGAACCCTTCCACCCTACTCCATAAAGTCCCCACTCCCCATGATGCAGTCGGCTATCAGCTTCATTTCTGTCCCCACCTGACTTTTTAATTCCCACTTGGTGGCCCCTCACAGGTATGTGTGTGACCTCCCAGCCTGTGGTACTCTACGGACTAAAACTGAATTCCTATGTCAGTCCCTGGTTGTTTCCCTGCATCCATTCTCAATTGTTCTCAATTGTTCTTGGTCCTTCCATTCATCTATATTACCCACTCCACCAACCCGCCAGTTTCCCTAAGTCGCTGGCAGTGCTCATGGATACAAGGCCAGAGAGCTCACGCAAGGTTGGATGGGCATCCACCCCCACCCCCAAAGTGAGGTAGTGATAGGAATTCAGGAGCATGAAGATTTGGGGGATTGCTGTGGAAAATGAAGATGTTACAGGGGATTGGATTCCAGAATGGGCTATTGGGTACAAGGACTCTGCCTGCATCTGCCTGTGGTTTCTGTTCTCTCTCCCTGTCTGATGACAATCCAGTCTGGGTGGTGGGCAGAAAAGGCAGCACCCACAGTGTGTGTGGTAACCTGTGAGGGAAGGGGACCGAGGACATTTGGTTGAGGATGAGTCTCCAAGGAAGTGGAGAGAAGGGACACAGTGCTGGGGTGCTGGGGAGAGCTGAGTGTGATGTTGAGTATTCTTTTTGTGTGTGTGTGGTTTTTGGGTCACATCCGGCAGTGCTCAGGGGTTACTTCTGGCTCCATGCTCAGAAATTGCTCCTGGCAGTCACGGGGGACCATATGGGATGCAGGGATTCGAACCGATGACCTTCTGCATGAAAGGCAAATGCCTTACCTCCATACTATTTCTCTGGCCCCGATTTTGAGTATTCTTAAAGAGCACATGTTTGCAGATTGGAAACCTTCCTCAAGAATGCCATCCCTTTTCTGATAAGATATGCTGGTTTCCCTCACATGGATCCCGTCAGATGACTGTTTTCATTATCACACATCTTAAACTAATAATTTTTTTAACATGCAAATATAACATAAGCTCATTTTTTTCCAACATGAAGCCAAAAAACTGTTCCCTTGCCTTGGAGAGTTCCATTTCACTGTTCTAATGAGACCTTACCTTTCACAAATCCCTTCCAGCTAAGCAAAACTTAATTAAAACCATCTTACATGATGGCTAGACAGTTATGGGGCTTTTAATTTTTTTTATTTAAATCATTGTGATTTACAGTTATTCACAGTTGGGTTTTAGATATACATTGTTTCAGCACCAATCCCACCACTGGGTCGACCTCCCTCTACCAATGTTTCCAGAGGCCATCCTATGCCCCCATACCCTGCCATCATACCATTTTAAATTTTGACTGTTCAAGATTGAGTCTCATGATTTTATTGTTGACTCTGTGGCTTGAATTTTTAGTTCTGTCCTTATCCAAAAGACCCCTTTGGCCCCTGTCCCACATTATTTTTTATTATGCCTTTCTAATTTGTTTTTTTGGGGGGGGGGCATACCTGGCAGTACGGGCCCACATGGGATGCTGGGGATTGAACCCAGGTTGGCTACATGCAACAGCCCTGCCTGCTGTGCTATCACTCCATTCCCTGTCCCCCTTTATTTTAAGGAAACTTGAGGAAGCTCAGAAGATGAAACCAGTTTTCTGTTTTCCACCAAGTCAAACTTGGGGAGTGTATTCTTAGTCAACTCCATGACTTGTTACATAATATGCATCCCCGCCTATCCACCTTTCAGGAGCCGGCAATCATTGCACCTATGTTCTATTTTGACTATGACTCGAATTTGAAAGGGTGTGAACTTGAGACTGGAGTCTGAGAGGAAATCCTTTATCAAGGAGAAAAGGGAAATAATCCATGTCACAAGTCTTTTCCTCCTCCACAATCGAGGGCAAACAGGGGAAATCCCGTGGCAGGTGGATGAAGCAGCAGAGTGACAGGCTTTAGGAAAAAATTACACATCCTGCATCCATTGTCTGTGCCTGGGGCTTTGTGCCTTGTGCCATCTCTCTGTCCCTGGGTGTAGAATTCCAGGCAATGGCAGATTCTTTTTCTTGGCTTTGTAACTCAGATGTGAGCATAGGAAATTCACTTACCCAAGTCTGCAAGACTGGGACCTTCCTTCCCTCCTTTTCTCCTACCCCTTCCTTCTCTTCTTTCCTCTTTCCTTCCCTCCCTCCCTCTACCTCCTTATTTTTTCCTCTCACCTTTCTCCCTCATCCCTTTATCCCTTCCTATCCACCTTCCCATGTGGGAATATGTGGACCTCAAGTGTTTTTGCAGCTCATGCCTAGACACAGGGATGCTTTGATCCCAGGCAGCAGAGAACCAGAGATATAGTTCCTCATTTGAAACTTCATCTCTGTTCTTGGGCTGAATCATAGGTGAGTCCTCAGTTTAAGTTCTTGGGAAGCAAGCACCCTGCACCGCATGGGGACCCCACCAGCACACTCCCCACAGTAGATATGGGCCAACTTGCTATCCCTTTTGTTATACTTGTTTCTCTGAAGAATAGACTTTCTGGCGGTGCAAATGGTGTCAGGGATTCCCTCTAATTGAAGTCTCTCTTGGGTTGGACGACAATTTGGTGATGGTGTTGGTACCCTGCCATGGGCACCACTACCCCCCATCCCATATGGTGGGTGGTAATAGAACTCTTCTTCCCTCTGGCCTGCCAGCTGTACCCTGTATTTTGTCTCCAGGCCACTCACCCCCTTGTGACCTTATTTCCTAGGACCAACTATGATGACATTGTGCAGCACTGCCTTGAGTTCTTAAAAGACACCAGCAAAATGTTTTCTAGTGCTTTTCCCTCAGAAGCCAATGGTACCCTCGGAAGCCAATGGGCTTAGTGCCTTGTTGGTGATTCTGGTTTCTGGGGTGTTGATTTTCTCAGGCTGATGCTGTGTTTCTCGAACACCCCCAATACACACATGCACCATCCCTCACAGGAATATGGGAACTGATTTTTCAGCATTATTAAGGATGTGGGAGAGTCCATTCTGCAGAGGCCAATAGCATTATAAGCTTCTGCATCTCAGTGACCCTCTCTTCTTCCTTTCTGTTGGGTAGTTATGCCCCATCTTGCCCAGTCTGGTCATAAATCAGAAGAGGCTGTTGCAACCCCTGGGGGGAAGAGAGGCAAAGGGGGAACCTTTCCAACCCCCCCATCCCCAGGGAATTGTACAAGCTGTGAAGGTCTGTTGTATCTTAGGAAAATTGAATCAAGATTTTTTTTTTTTGATTTGAGGACATGCTGTAGAGATCCTTCCAGCTGGAGATACGTAATTAGACAGACAGGCAAACAGACCTGGAATGAAGCCTTTTACCCAGCCCATTGTCCTTCCAAAGGGGATCCAAGAAAGCAGGCTTTGGGGGTGGCATTCACTTGAAGGCAGAGGTCTTATCTGGTGATTTTTGCCCTGGGGTGCTCCCACATGCATACACATTTGATCCTTTAGGGTTTCATCTGCTGAAGGCCAGCAATGATGTTTACACAGATAAAGTGTCCAAGGTGTAAGTGGAACTCTCAGGCCTTCCTTTCCCATAGCACCCCTCTGTAGGAGCACTGACTCATTACGAGCTCCCGACTTTCTCTCTCATATCTAGATGAGTGAATGAGGACTTAGAGCTCAGGAGAGTAAATGACCAAAGTGGATTTGTGGGATCAGACTGCTGCTGGGGACCAGCCCCCCGTCTTAGGATGGCTGGTGGGCAGAACTACCCAGGACCTCCTCCCACTTCCCTGCCCCTCAGTAGCCTTTCCCCCAGCCCTATATAAACTATGAGGCTTCCCCTCCAACACACATCCCCTCCTCATTCATCTTTCTCTGCTTGGGACCCTACTTACATGTTGTTTTCTGCAAAAAAAAAAAAAAAAAAAAGTACTTTTCTGGACCAGAGCAATACTAGAGTGGGCAGGAGTCAGAAACAAGTATTTGAACCAAGAGTCTGGGAGTTTCAGTGTCCCATGGAGATTCAGGACTCAGCCACACTGCCCAGGGTGTCGATTGTGTGTGTGTGTGTGTGTGTGTGTGTGGTGTGTGTGTGTGTGTGTGTGTGTTTTGTGTGAGTACCGGCACTGTATGATCCTCAGCATGCTGCTGTCCAACAAAGGAATACTGCTGGGGGATAGCATAGGCCTTTGGAGCTTGACTTCAAGCTTTGGGGATGGGTCATCTAAATTATTTTCCCCTGTATCCCCTACTATATATTAACTAGCAGTGGCCAGTGATATAGCTCAATGGAAAAGTGCTTGCCTTGCATGTTTGCATGTTTGAGGCCTTGGGTTTGATCCTCAATACCACAACAGAACAAAAATCAAAGATTTTTCAGGGTTGCTTATTTCTATAACTGATAGTTGTGTATTGATCTTCAGGTGTTATTTAGCAAGTCACATTGGGCATGGAGATTAGTGTTGGGGAGGGGGTTTCTTTTTTTTTTTGGTTTTTTTTTTTTTTGGGCCACACCCAGTGACGCTCAGGGGTTACTCCTGGCTATGCGCTCAGAAGTTGCTCCTGGCAGGCACGGGGGACCATATGGGAACCAGGGGATCGAACCGTGGTCCGGTCCGTCCTAAGGCAGGCACCTTACCTCCAGCGCCACTGCCCGGCCCAGGGAGGGGGTTTCTTAAGGAGTCCCCGATCTGTGAAAACACCTGCCCCCTGACTTTTCTTCATTTGAGGGTTCATTTCTATCAATTGAGTCTGTATCTGGATGAGTTGGGAGTTCTGCTGGAGAAAGTCTGACATCCACATTTAGGAATGGCTATCTATTATTTAGAACAGTGTTAATATTTTATTCCCCCTACAGGGGATAACATTTATAACTCTCTCTTGTGTGTGTAGAACAGTGCAGAAGGTTTTAAATACTGGCTTCTGGTTTTACCCTATTTTGGCCCCATCTTCAGAGAAGAGTATCTGTGTGTCAGGCCAGTCAGTGTTTCTTCAGCCTTTTTTCCACCCACAGGCTGGTACTGCCCAGCATGGCAGCCTATGGATCATCTTCTAGAACCAAGGTACCAGGCTGGTGGGTTTCAACCTGTCTGGCACTGAAGAGCAGCCTGTGGCCTGGCAGCGGCAGACAGCGTGGGCATCTGTGTGCTATTCTTTGCTCTCCATACCCAGTGTTGTTGAGGGTTCGACATGTAATGCCCTCTGCCTCCTGTGCCCTTAGGGGTTCCACCAAATAATGAAATTAATTCTGAACTGTGCGCAGTCCCTTTTGGCAGGAAAGCCTGCAGCGGAAACCTTGGCCATTCTAATTCCACTTTTCTTTTCTCTCCTCAGTTTGCTGTTTTGTGGTTCACAAGAGGTGCCATGAATTTGTCACGTTTTCCTGTCCGGGTGCGGATAAGGGACCCGACACGGATGTAAGTAGTCTGGGAGCTGTTCACGGTGATGTTTCTGCTGGTGTGGGAGTTGAATGGCTGGAGATGATTGCACAGATGGCTTAGCCTCTCCCTAAGTCTCCAAGCTCTGTCGCCTGAACAGATGCGAGTCTTTCTGAGCCCGGCCTTGGCCCTCTGGGGCACTCTGGAACTGGATGAGGATTCCTTCTGGCTTCCCCCTTTTCCCTGACTGTAGTCACAGGGGCTGGGTCCTGTCTTCAGTGTCTGCTCACAAACACACTTTATTTGCTTGTGTTTTTTTTTTTCTGTATGTTTTATTTTGACACAAACTTGAGATACCATCCCCTGACCTCTGTGGCTTATTAAATCCTGGGAACCTCATGATCCTGCTCTACTGACCAAGGGGCTACTTGTACCCTTTCGCTGACTTTCCATTCTGCATTTTCAGCACAGCTGTAAGGGGATGGCGTTTAGCACCTGTTTGAACAAATGCACCCTAGACTGTCTCGATGGAGCACTTTCGTCATGCCTGTTGGTAACGGAAGAAGGATTTTTCACAGGCGAGTGGGCATTAGGTGCCTTTGGAAACACTAGTGTCTGAGTGCGACTGGGGGAACATAACAGTGTAGATTGGAATGAGGATAATTTTCACTCTCCAGATAAGAAGGTCTGCAAATAGATCATTTGCAGGGTGACTCTCATCTGGCACCTTCGACTTTGGAAAACTGACTGTAGAGTGGCTTCACAGATGTGGTATAGACAGGGTTGGCAGTGGTGTAGACATCATCTCTACCTGGAAGATGGTCTCACCATAGGACCACTGGAAATGCATAGCTACTTTGCTGTTGCAGGTGTTTTGTCAGGCTGTGAAGAGACTTGCTGTTCCCTCTTGGCCCGTAGAACAGATTTTGCATCAGGCAGTGATGAGGCTGTTGGAAACAGTACAGGATGGGGCTTGGGGCTCAGAGTCACCTCTTTCCTATGGAGTCTCATATGTTTTGGGAGCTTTATGACCTGTAAGCGCAGGCCCAGGGGTATTAAGCAATTTGCTGACAAAGAAAAATAGCTAATCAGGGTATAAGCCCTGGGTTGGGGTACTTGTGCCCTATGTGAATACTATTTCCATCCAGGGGCACTGTGGAAATAAAGAATTGATGACACTGGTGAAGATTATTATATATTGTATGACTATAACTCAATCATGAACAACTGTGAAAAAAACTGTAATATGAAAAACATTGTAACCATGGTGTTTAAATAAAAAAGGAGGAAAAAATAGTATGCAGAAAAAAATCATTTGTATTCTATTTGTTTAAAGTAGAGTTGATACACTTGATTTATGTAGTTATAGTAAATTGTTTTTAGTAGTTCTTCCCCAAAAAAGTTTTTTTTTTTTTAAATTGATGTTGGAACCAGAAAGAGTACAGCAAGTACTTGCCTACAGGTGGGTTTGATCCCTGGTGCCTTTTAGAGTCCTCTAAGCCAAAACAGGTATTATTCTTGGCCACAGAGCCAGAAGTAAGTCCTGAGCACCACTGACTAGAACCTCCAAACCAAACAAAACCCACTATATTAACTCCCCCCAAAAGAGCAGATGCCGTGAAGATACCAGATTATCTGAAAGTCCCAAGTCTGGTCACTCTGGCTTTGATATTGGCTTGATGCAAAACAGGTTGGTCTTGTCACCTCCCTGTCTGAGGTGCTCAGCTGCACCCCCATTGGGGTTCTTCCATTTCCGGCCCCTGAAGAAGTGGGCAGGACTTTGACTATCTTCCCTGTTCATTCTCTTGGTTCAGTACTCTGACTTGTGATGCTGTGTGCTGGGGTTCAAGGTGCGAGAATAAAGGGACACGCTCCTTGTTTGTCCTCATGGGCTTTCCACAGGGCTGCAGTGGGCAGGAGCTAGAACCAGAGCAGGTTTACCTTGAAGACCCGCTTGAGGTGAACTGTAGGTGTGGCCCAGGAGAATACCCTGCTAGAAGCTTCAAGAGAAAGTCCAAGAAGGCTGGGTATGATGATCGAATGTCAGGACTGAGAGGGAGTTGAGGGCTGAGGGGCCTGACCTGATAAGCAG
>PVKC010012769.1:0-23500 GCA_004027635.1 Crocidura indochinensis
CTATTCGATCAGAAGTCGCTCCTGGCAGGCACGGGGGACCATATGGGGAACCAGGGGATAGAACCGCGGTCCGTCCTAGGTTAGCGCAGGCAAGGCAGGCACCTTACCTCCAGCGCCACCACCCGGCCCCCAAAACTAATGTTCTAATCACATGCCAGGAAGGATTTTTAATAGGCTTGATAAAAAGAGTTTACTGGATAAAAGAGATTCTAAGTCCCACTTGACATATGAGACACATTAAGCATTGAGAAATTAGCTAACTTACTTAGCATCACATAGCTAGTTACTAAAGCAATTTGATTACAAGCCCAAGCAGTCTGAACTTAGAAACTACATTTTCAATTGTTAGGGGACAGCTGCTTTACTGAAATAACACTACCAAGACTAAAATAAATCAAAAGCAAAGATAATTTTTGGCTTAAATTATTTTTCATGGCTTTTAAACATTGAAATTTTGGAAAACAGATATCTAAATATTCAAATTTGTTTATTTACACATTCTACACATATTTAACTTCCTAGATAAACAAGTCTACTTATTTCCTAATTTCTTTAACACCTTATTAAGCTGCTAAAATTCCATCATCCATTGCCAGATTTTAAGACAATTATTTGAAATTTAATAAAAAATGAAATTTTAATATATTTCTATTTATAATATAACATGGCATCATTTTCTGATGTGCATTACTAAAACTAATATACATAAAAGTTAACTAACTTAAAACCTTAGCTACATTAAATTCCGAAATTCCTATTTTATTCTTTACCTTTGCCCACTTTACTCCTATTTATCCAACTTTTTTCTTCTTTACTTCTGAAAATCATTTATTGGTCAGATTAAAATTTAACATTCAAATAAATAAGTTATATTTCTGAGATTGCATCCTGGTAAAAACCATTAACAGGGACATAAGCTCATTAATACCATGAGGGCAGCATAAGTACTGTTTTATTACTTTACAAACTTTATTAATTTATAAGCACCTTTATTTTATAAAGTTTAATTTATTGGATTTCATCATTTCTAAAGAAATATATTGAAATGAATATTTTCCAAATATATTCTTTCGATAATGTTTACAAATAATAGCCACTAAAACTTATATTTCATTTTCTACTTCATCAGAACTAAGTGAGCATACATATTTTCACACAAAATAAAAACTATCATATGGCATAATTTACAAAATTCCAGTAAGTATCTACAAAATATTATTTTTCCTGCTTTAAAATCTTATTTAAAATAGGGTCAGTCTGATAATAAAATGTTAAAGGATTATAGTCTAATAATTAAAGTTTTATAAGAAATCAATCACAATTAATTCATACATTTTAAAATATATGGTGCATATTATTTTCTTTCCTGATACATAGAAATTCAGCTGAAATAGTGATAACCTATAATAATTGACAAATATTAATAAATTTCTTCAAATACCACATCATTTAGTCCTTCTAACAACCTTCTAACAGCTTAAGTTCATAACTTTTGTTCCCATTAAAAATAAAGAAAAATCAAAGATTAATGAAAGTCATAAAGTTAGGCAATGATAAAGTGGTTTATAAACTCAAGTAATTTGTCACTTAAGTTGAAATGGTTTCATTTATATCTATATTTCTTTAATACAGTGGAGAATGCTCAATATACATCATCAACATATTAGTAGCTAGAAATAATGTAATATTATACAAATTCAGTATTAGCAGTGTATCATAAAATTGTTTTTTCTATGATTTACTTAGCAGCAAAGATAAAAATTTTACCCAATAAAGAAAAATTTGAATTTAAAGATTCTAAATGATTGCATACTTCATTTCTTTTCTTTCAGGTATCTAGGTTCCCCAGCTAACTGCATCACCTACTGTCAGTGAGACTGAGTTTTCAATTTGCTTATTTCATTCCTCTGTAAGTCACACTTCTCTTGATACTCTATCTGAACTAGAATTTCTTGAGTATCTCATTTTAACAAAGAGTTTTGTTTAATGATTCCATTTATATAAGCCAGAATGGCTCAAGTTAGCTGGAGTATTGTTTCCAGTTTCTAGCATAATCTTTCCTATCTTGCAGAGCGTGAGATATTTGTTTTCTGAATGGAGTTCTCACTTTAACATGTGGCTCAATCTGCAAGATGAACAACAGCAGGCCTCTTTATTTGATCGTTTCCAGATGAAACATAGCTACTATTCCCTTTTCAAGGGTAGTTTGCAGGGTGCCAGTTGATACAATGAAATGTGCTTTTTGAAAAGAAACACATTTAACTCCTCTGGTCTTGAATGTTGAGGATCAGGGAAATACACACTGAAGTCCATGCTTTTCCCTTTATCTATCAGCAAGTGTGCTATCTCATGGTTCCTACCTAGTTAAGATACCTGTACCTTTCCAGAAATCAAAATGAAAGACTAAAAATTAAAAACTAAGTATACTTAAATACAAAGGGAATAGAACAAGCAACTTAAAAATAGACTAAATGCTAAAAAATCCAAAGGTATATTTCTTAATAATTACTTTATCTAAGTCCTATGGTTACAAAATTGTTCATGATTGATTTTCATTTATACAATTAAACCACCCTTAACCATTGAACATTTTTTACTACCAATGTCCCCAAGTTTCCATTCTACCCTATCCCACATTCTCCCATGCCTGCTTCTTGGCAGACATATTATAAAGGTATATATTTAAAATGTCTGCAGATCATAAATTGTTAAATTTTCATTTATACTAATTTATATTTTGAAATTAAAATGTTCCATAAAATTGTAATACATTTAAAATAAAAATTGTTCATAAAATAGAGAAATACATAAAAGAAAAATTCACAAAGGCTGGTGAGACAAAATAATAGGGCACATGCTCAGCAGATGAAAGGTCATAAATGTGTTTCCTATTACCACCTGAGCCTTGAGAAATGCCATGTGTGACACTTGTGCTCCCCTCACCAAAGCACTGTAGTTTTGATAACTGCTACTGACCGCCTGAGTCTAGCTAGCTATACATGATGTGGTATCTATAGCAATAAAAATAATAGGGTATAAATATTTTCATTTCAGAAAACTTTAACATTTAGTTGTAACTTATTTACTGTCTAGAGGGCTGTGCAGAGCTGGATTTCTTTTTGTTCTTGCTTTTGGTTTTTGGTTTTGGGATCACACCCAGTCACACTCAGGAGTTACTCCTGGTTATGCACTTAGAAATTGCCACTGGCTTGGGGACACTGGGGGATCGAATCTAGTCCATCCTAGGCAAGAAAGCACAAAGCAAATGCTTAATGCCCTTTGCTACCGCTCAAGTCCCTTCTTTTTGTTCTTGAAAAAAATGTTTTGTTTATATTTATGAGTACCCTATATATGTATTACCTAGTAACGTGTTTGGAAGTGTGTTTGAGAGGCAGGGATAGAAAATGTAGACAGTAAAGAAAGGGCTGTTTTCATATTCACTCCTTTATCAAGAGAACCCCTAGAAGATGTAGTTTATTATTAAATAGTAAGGAGAGTTTATGCTTCCAACTGTAAAGCTGTTTTTTTCTATCAGAAAAAACAGATTTTATACCATTTGATCATTGTGATCAAAGAAATAATATTAAAGAAAAAATTTGAATTTTTAATGAATGATCTTAAAACTTCATATACAATTCAATAATAAATATACATTTTTTTCATTGTGATAACAAATTTGAAGCAATATAAATAAATATAGTAAAATTATCCCTATAGTGAAAGCATTGTACTTACTAAAGATCATATGGAGGAATTATTACTTAAGTTGGCTCTAAAGCACAAATAATCCATGAAAGTGACCATATTGATCTAATCACAAGTGACAGACCTAGAGTCTAACACAGTGGCTTAATAACTGATATTAAAAAATTGCTTCACTCTAATTGAAAAGGCATGAACCAAGCAATGTAGGTTTGAAAATCCCAGTGAGTAGCACAATAAGATACTGTGAGTACTCTATATCGTAAAGTGCAACACTCTGTGAACACACATGTGAATACTATAACCGACTGTGAATAAACACTATAAATAGTGTGCTTCTTAAAATGTATATACATTCATCAAAATTAAAAAAAATAACACTGTGGAGCACTTTTTATAAGTATCTTAACACCTCAGCCAGAGAGATAGTACAAAGTTTAAGGTCCTTGCTTTCTTGCAGAATGTAGATCATAGTTCAATTTCTGGCACTACATGTGATCTCCTGAGCACTGTCAGGAGTGATCAATATAAGTAAATAGTAAAAATACAATAGCATTACAGGAACATTTTCTATTTACATTGCCCACATTTGCTCTTATCTTAAAAATATTAAAGGATATATAAATTTATAAAAGAAATATTTGTCCTTAGGATGTATTGAATGATTTTGTAGGATTTAATTAATTAAGTAAGTAATATTTAAAGCATAAATAACTAATGATAATTAATTGATTTGATTAAAATTCTTAAGTGAATCACTGTCTGATACAGTCACAAAGTTGTTTCTGGTTGAGTTTGAGTTATGCAATGTTCCAACACTCATCCCTTCTCCAATGCACATTTCGCAACACCAACACACCCATTTTTCTTCCCTTCTCTCACCCTCACACCTAGCAAGATAATATGGCAGACATTTTCCCTTCTCTTTATCTGTTTCTGTCTCTCTCTGCTCTTTTTCTCTCTTCCTTATTTTTTTAAGAAACTGTGGTTTGTGGTTTTTTTACTAAATAATAAATCGTGATCTTGGCATTTGGCTAGATCAAAGGGTGACAAGTCTTCTGATTTTATCTTATCATTAGCTGGTGAGGTAGGATAACTTTCTCTTAGCTCCAATTTTTCCCGTTTTCCTCATTGTCAGGGTATCATATTAGGTTTGGCACTTCTTGGTGTCTGAGCACTATTAAGGATGTTCCGGTTGAAATTTGTTTCCTGTGGCTTTTGTGAAGAAGTGTGTCATTTCTATGTCTGTGATCCAGGGTTCAAGGCTGGATGGTTGGTGTCTATTCACCTGGGGTCTAAATTGGGTCCCCCTGACATATTTTCAAGGTGTAAACAAGCATGAGTTCTTATCCCTGATAAATAAGAGCTCGTTTTTATACATAAGATTTCCCCTTTTTTTAGTGTGCTTTTGCACGGAGAAATGGTGCTACATTATATTGCTGGTGCATTTGAGGGTGGAGAGAAAAGACAAAAACAGGTCACATACCCAAAAAAGATAAAAATAGAAATAAAAATATATGTGCTCACGTATATATATGAAAAGAAAAAAATTTTTTAAGAAATGAAGTGAAAAATTAATTAAAAGAAAAGGTGATACAAGAAAGTATTTTGCATTTGGGGAGAAGCAGGTAAAGAGGTAGTGTAATACAGGTCTTATACTTATGATGGTAGTATAGGTTTCCCCATTGACTTTTGAGATTTTCTTGTGATTTGTGGGTTCCCTGGCACCTTTTATCTCCCAACCTGACCTTCTTGAGATTGGCAAAAATTTTGCAGCAGTGAGGACATGGGAAGAGTTCATGCATTGGGGGATACTTGTAGAGCTAAGTCCAATTTCAAGTAACAGTCCACGTTAGGAAGGGTTCGTAAGGAGGAACTCACAGTATGAGTCAGCAGCGGAGATAGTTGCGTTTTCTTGTAGGGGGCAAGGTGTGGGTTTGACTGGTTGTCCTTCTGCTTGGGTGCTGAGTACTGGTTCACTGGGGTAGGAGGTCATTCTTGATGCCTACTGGATTAGGATCTGAAGGTGAAGAGTTTTAATAAGGTGGGGAATCTGGAAGGGATTGAGGGGTGGAGGGATAGTCGAATTTTCAATGGGGGGAAGGGGAAAGTATATGGAGGGAGCAGGAAAGAAAAGAAAAAATAAATTAAAAGGAAAAGGAGAGAAAAAGAAAAAATAATAAGAAAAAGTACAGTAGTGAGAATAGTAGAGAAAAGAGTGAGGGAATGCTAGTTTGAATGTGTTCGATGAGTAGGGCCTGTAGTATAAGTTTGTAGGTCACAGTGGCTGCTTCAAGTGGTCTGGGCGGTTACATGCTTCAAGTTCTAAATGAAGGTATAACTTAGAGATAAAAGGTATGTTAAAGAGTTTTATGTGGACATTCTCGTAGCGCAAGCTGCATATGGTACGTCGTGTGATTGAGCTTCGAGATGCAATCTTTGTTTGTTCACCCTTTGTATCCAAGAACACCTGTGGACAGAAAAGTTGAGGTCATTTTAAGTATAGAAATACTAAGGCATAAAAACATATTATTTTGGAATGCTTCCATTGGAGTCAGTGGTTTCCCATGGTATCCTTTACCAGTAATCCTATATAAGATCCCTAAAGGCTTATTGTGGGCCTTTGTAGTAGAAAGCTGATTACTTACCTGGTCTTTCTATGCTGCTGTTTCTGTTGTTGCTGGTTTTTTTTGTGGTATAGTGTGTCGTCAAGAGTTTGTGTTGTTCCTCTTTCATGTGTTTTGGACACTGCTCTCTGGTATATGTTGACTGTTATAGTGTTTGGAGTTTCTACCCTGATAAACCCTGTTATTTGATTGTTGAATATTATTTGTATATAAGGGGTATCTAGGTGCTTCAGAGTAGTGATATCATTCTGTGTTTATCTTTCATCTTCTGGATTACTTCATTTAACATAATATGTTCTAGATTCATCCACGTTGCTGCAAAGTTTGTGATTGTATCATTTCTGGCACCATGTATTACTACATTGTATATAGATACCACATCTTAATGATCCATTCATTGTTGTTGGATATTGAGGTTGGATCCAAGACTTGGTTTTATACTGAGTGCTGCAATAAATTATGGGATGCACATATTTTGGGATGAATGTCCTTCCAACTTGGGGGTAGATACCTAGGAGAACAATTGCTGGGTCAAATGGTAGCTCAATTCTGAGTTCTTTGAGCACTCTCCAGACTGTTTTTCATAGGGGTTGGACTAGAGGACATTCCCACCAGCAGTGGAGAACAGTGCCTTTCATGCCGCATCCACGCCAACAGAGACTGTTGCCATTATTTTTTATGTGAGCCATCTTCACAGGTGTAAGGTGGTACCTCATTGTTGTCTTGATTTGGATTTCCCTAATGATGAGTGAAGGTGATCATGTTTTTATGTGTTTGTTGGCCATCTTTCGGTCTTCCTCAGAGAAGTGTCTATTCATTTCATCTTCCCATTTTTAATGTTTTATTTAAACACCTTGATTACATACGTGATTGTGTTTGGGTTTCAGTCATGTTATCTTCCTATTTTTATGGATTTATTTGGTTTTCTGAGTGTTTTGTATAACCTGGATATCAGCCCTTCATCTGATATGATGGGTGAAAATATTTTTCCCAGTCAGTTAACTGTCTTCTTGTGTTAAGGAGAGTTTCTCATCAGAAGCTTTTTAGTTTGATGTAGTCCCATTTGTTTATGTTTGACGCTATTGTTCTTGCCATTGGTGCTCCATTCTCGAAGACCTTATTGATATATAGGTCTTCTTGTATTCTGTCTATTTATTCTCTATAAACTTTATACATTCAGGTCTAATTTCAAGGTCTTTGATCCATTTGAGTTGATTTTTGTAAAAGGAATGAGATATGGGTCAATTTGAATTTCTTACATGTGATTTTACAGTTGTACCACCACCATTTGTTCAAAAGACTTTCTTTGTCCCATTTCAAGTTCTTGGCTATTTTGTCAAATATCAGTTGACTGTATATCTTGGTCTTGAGTCTGGAAATTCTGTTCTAACCACTGGTCTGAGGAAATGTCCTTGTATCAGTAGCACGTTATTTTGATCACTATGGCTTTATAGTATAGCTTCAGGTTAGGTAGGGAGATGACATCCAGCTTCCAGTTTTTAAGTATATTTTTGGCTATCCTGGGTCTGTTGTGATTGAGATAAATTTTATGATTAATTGTTCTAAGTCTTTAAAAAATGATGTCTGAATTTGGATGGGGATTGTGTTAAATCTATATAGGAGTTTGGGTAGGATAGTCATTTTGACTATGTTGATTCTACCTAACCATAATCATGGGATGTTCTTACATTTCCCAAGATCCTCTTCAATTTCTTTCTGAAGTGTTTTGAAGTTTGCCAGGTATAAGTTTTTCACTTACCTTGTAAGGTTGATTCCTAGGTACTTGATGTTCTTTGAAACTATTTTAAATGGAGTTATATTCTTAATCTCTCTCTTCTACTTTGTTATTTGTATAGAAAAATGCTACTGTCTTGTGCATTGACTTTGTAACCAGCCACTTTGCTGTATTGGTTTATTGTTTCTAGGAGTTTTACTGTGGATTCTTTAGGGTTTTCCATGTATATGATTATGTCATCTGCAAAAAGATCTAGTTTGAATTCCTCTTTCCCTGTTTGAATTCCTTTGATTCCCTTCTCTTGTCTGATTGCTATTGCTAGGACTTCTAAGACTATGTTGAATAAGAATGGAGAGAGAGGACATCCTTGACTGGTTCCTGACTTTAGTGGAAATGCTTTCAGTTTTTCACCATTAAGGATAATGTTGGCTATGAGCTTTTCATAGATAGCTTTAATTATCTTGAGAAAGGTTCCTTCCAGACCTATTTTGCTTAGCGTTTTCAGCATGAATGGATGTTGTATTTTGTCAAATGCCTTCTGTGCATCGATTGATATGACCATCTGGTTTTTGTCTTTTTTATTATTGATGTGATTTATGATGTTTATTGATTTGTGTATGTTGAACCATCCTTGCATCCCAGGGATGAAACCTGCTTTGTCATGGTGTATAAGCTTTTTGATGTAGTGCTGGATTCGGTTCGCTAAGGTTTTGTTGAGTATTTTTGCATCTATGTTCATTAGTGAGATTGGTCTGAAGTTTTCTTTCCTGGTGGTATCTTTGCCCTCTTTGGGAATCAGAGTGATATTAGCCTCATAGAAGGAATTGGGGAGGATTCCTGTCTTTTCAATGGTTTGGAAGAGCCTATGAATCAGTGGAAGTAATTCTTCTTGGAATGTTTGATATAATTCACCTGTAAAACCATCTGGGCGTGGACTTTTACTTTTGGAAAGTTTCTTAATTACTGTTTCAATTTCCTCTGAGGTTATTGGCCTGTTTAGGCTTTCTGCATCCTCCTATTCTAGTCTTGGAAGTTGCTATTTTTCCAAGAATCTGTCACTTTCTTCTGGATTCTCTAGCCTAACTGAATATAGTTGTTCATAATATGCCCTCATTATGTGTTGGAATTCTTGGGGTTCTGTTGTAATCTCTCCCCTTTCTTTTGTGATCCTGCATATTTGGGTGTTGTTCCTCTTTTTTCTGGTGAGTCTTGCCAATGGTTTGTCTATCTTGTTACTCTTTCAAAAAACCAACTCCGGGTCTCATTGATTTTCTGTATTGTTTTCTTAGTTTCTATGTTGTTTCTTTCTGCTCGGTTTTTTATTTTTTCCTGTCTTCTGATTGTGTTTGGGTTTCTTTGTTGCTGTTGTTCCAGCTCTTTAAAGTCATCCTTTAAGCTGCTAATTTTCCTACTTCCTGATATAAGATTGTACTGCTATGAGTTTTCCCCTGATTACTACTTTTGCTGTGTCCCACAAGTTTTGACAAGTTGCTTCTTCATTTTCATTTGTCTCAAAAAATCTTTTTATTTCTTCCTTGAGTACCTCTTTAATCCAGCTATTTTTGAGCACTATGTTGTTTAATCTCCAGATGTTGGATTTTCTCCATTGCTTCTTTTTACAATCAATTTTGACCTCTGTTGCATAGCGATCTGACAGAGTGCTTTTTATGTTCCTTACCTTTGTGATTTTATGCAGGTAACATTTGCATCCTAAGGCATGTTCTATTCTGGAGAAGGTTCCATGTAAACTTGAGAAGAATATGTATTCTTCTTTCTGGTGGTGGAGGGCCCTATATAAGTCTATTAGTCCTAGTTTACTAGTTTTTCGTTTAGGGCTCTTATTTCTTTGTTAGTTTTCTGTGGTGGATCTGTCCAGTGGTGATAGTGGAGTATTAAGATCTCCAATTACTATCATATTTTCTTTCATGTGTTTCTCCATTTTTGGAAGTAGTTGCCATGCATATTTTGCTGGCTCTGCATTAGGTGCATAGATATTAACCAGTCTTAGCACTTCTTGGTCTAGTGTTCCCCTGATAAGTCAGTAGTGACCCTCTTTGTCTCTGATCACTTTTTTGAGGTTGACTGCAATTTGGTCTAATATCAGAATGGCCGTCCCTGCTTTTATTTCATTTCCATTGGCCTGGATAATTGATTTCTATCCTTTTATTCTAAGCCTGTGCCTATCTTGTACTTGTGGTGTGTTTCTTGTTGGCAGAAAAAATCTGGTTTATGTTTTCTAATCCAGTTCTCTATTATGTGTCTTTTAATGGGAGAGTTTAGTCCATTAATGTTTAAGGAGATTATTGACAGAGAGGACTGTTGTGCAATTGTGCTGTTTAGTGTGGTTTTTGTTACAATCGGGGGTTTGGATTGTGTAATTCGTCTCTGAGTAGGTCATTTAGGATCGGTTTTGTTTGTGCAAATGGTATGAGATCATTTTTGTTTGAGAATGATTTTAGTTTACCCTCCCATTAAATGAGAGCTTGCTGTATATTGGACTCTCGGTTGAAAGTTTCTTTCATTCAGTCATTTAAATATGTCATTCCACTGTCTTCTTGCTTGAAGTATTTCATAAGGGAGATCTGGTTTGATTCTATTGTTCCTTCCTTTGTATGTGAGGGATTTTTTCTCCCTCATTGCTTTAAGTAGGTCGCCTTTCTCCTTGTTTCTTGCCATTTGAATTACTATGTGCCTTGGGGTTGGTTGTTAGGGTCTATTTTGTTGGGGATTCTTTTCACCTCCTGGATTTGCTCAGATATCTTTTCAGGGGGTGGGAAAGTTCTCTGCTATTATTTCTCTGACTAATTGTTCTTCCCCTTTCCCTGTTTCCTCCTTTTGTGGTATACCTACAATTCTTAGATTGTTTCTTTTGTCTTTGTTCACTAAATACTGGACTTTTACTTCCAGCGTTTTACCTTCTATTTCTTTGTTGGTTTCTTTGTTGCCTTTTGTTTGCAGTTCATCTTTGAGTTGTTCTATGTAGTTATCGAGCTTTACAATTCTGCTCTTCTGACTTTCTACGGTTTTATGTAATTCCTCTAATTCTGTTTGCATTGTGATTCTCAATTTTTTTTAACAATTCTTCTTTTAGTTGGTTGATCTGTTTGTCCAAGGATATTTTATATTCACTGGCTAATGTTTCTTTCATTTCCTTTAACCTATCTTGCATTTCATTCTTCATGGCTACTTTAAGATTTTCTTCTGTTGGGTCTGTGCATTTTGGGGGACTTGGGAATTTATTAGGGATCCTTTCCATATCCCCCAAATTCAGGGTCTTCCTTGATCTACCCATATTCCTTTGTGTGTATTCATGTGACTTAGATAGATAAAATATAATTCATCTTTTAATTTTTATTTATAGCTAATTAAATCATACATTTTCCATCAATGTTTTTTGTTTTATGAACCAACTTAGGAGTCTCAGGGACCATCTCTAACTTGGTGCTTGATCCTGAAAGCGCTCAATGAACTATAGAATACCAGAGTTTTAATGTGGACAGCATCATGTGAAGTAGTGGGCTTATACAGGGGCCTCTACCCCAGAAAGTGGAATACACATTCTTCTCAAGTACATATGGAACCTTCTCTAGAATAGACCATGCCTTAGTAAATAAAAATAACTTGTAAAATGTCACAAATATAAAGATTTGTAAAATGTCACAAATATAAAGATTGTTAGAAGCACCCTATCAACCTACGCAACAGAGATCAAAATTGACTGCAAAAAGGAGCAGTGGAGAAAATACAATATCTGGATATAATACAACATGCTGCTAAACAATAGCTGAATCGAAGAGGAAATCATGGAATAAATAAAAGGATTCCTCAAAAAAATGAAAATGAAGAAACAAATTTTCAAAATCTGTGTGAAACAGAAAAAGTATCAATTATAGGGAATAATGCATAGTAATACATGGGAAAAAAACAAAATCAACACTCTAAATGTACAGAGTAAAGGTTGTGAAAGAAAGCATTAAATAAAGCAAACACAGCCAAAAGATAAGAAATAATAAAAATCAGAGCAGACATAAACAATATAGAACAACAACAACAAAAAATCAGCGAGAACAGAATTTGTTTTCTTAAAAAGAAAACCACTTTATTCTAATAAGTACATTGTAATATTACAAAAGCTGGTCTAGGAAGCCACACAAATAGCTGTTTAGCTCCAAATTCAGTATCATCTCAATGAACCAGGATGTGAGTTACATAATAATCTCTTCCATGCAAATGAATAGAAAGCAAGGGCACTGTTGAGAATAGATACACTGGTAGTTTTACTTTTTGCATTTCACTACTAATCATATTTTTATGCTAAATTAACTTGGTCAAGAGAGGTGATTTTCTATGTTTTCATCTTTTTGATTAGGCTAATCCATTTGCAAATCTACATTGTTTCAACACCTCACTGAAACCCTCACAAAGCTTAAGTTCACCCTGGTTGTGGCACACTCCAAAAACTGTTTCATTTCATAGAGGCAGGACCCAAACTGCTGGTGCTGTTGGTAAGCTGGCTGAGTTCCTGAGATTCCTGGTAAGTGATATTAGGCCTTGTAGGCTCATCAATATTCCTCCACTGAAGTCCCCCGTGATGGCATGACCAATAGTGTGGTAAACAGCAGAACCAATAGCCACACCAGCTGCAGTGCTTGCCATTTGGGCCATGAGACTAGGCTGCTGGGGAGCTGCAGCTGGTGAAGCAATAGCAGATGGTGAAGCTGCAGTTTGTGGCTGAGCAGCTGGTGCTGGCCTGGGCACAGCTCTCATCTATGGTGCCTGGCTGGCCAGAGGGACGAAGCAGGATGTGCGGCTTTGGTTTCCATGTGGCATGGTAGGAAGTGCGTGACGACCCAGCAACTACAGCAACAGAAGTTGGTTTTTTTTTTTTAAGAATAAACAAGATAGACAAACCACTGGCAAGACTCACCAAAAAAGGGGGGAAACCCCAAATAAATTGGACCCCAAATGAAAGGGCAGGATGATAACAGAACCCCAAGAAATCCAAGACATCATGAGGGTTTATTATGAACATCTGTACTTAGTTAGGTTAGAGGACCCAGAAGAAACTGACAGATTTCTGTAAATATATAAATACAAATAGAATTAAAGAAAGATATCACACTATTTGCATTAAGCAAACCAACTTAAAAGACCTACTTAAAGATGTACTACACAATCCAAATTCCTGATTGTAACAACAACCACTCTACTCAGTACAAAAGCACACCTCGCACTGTAAATAATCTCCTTAAATGTCAATGGGCTATATTTTCATATTAAAGGACATAGAATAATGGTTTGGATCATAAGACAAAAACCGTATTTCTGTTGCTTGCAAGAAATGCATCTAACAGACCAGGATAGACACAGGCTTAGAATAAAAGGATGGAAATAAATTATTCAAGACAATGGAAAACAAAAATAGCTGGGACAGTCATTCTCCTATCAGATCAAATTGCATATAACCTCAAGAAAGTGCTCAGACCCAAGAGGGTCACTACTTACTGATCAAGGGACTCTAAGAACAAGATATACTAACTCTGATCAATATCTATGCACCAACTGTAGAGTCAGCAAAATATTTAAGACATTTGCTCAGAAACCTAGATAAACATATGGAGAGAAGTGTGGTTGTAATAGGGTATTTTAATATTACCCTATCATCACTAGACATACACACTAGGCAGAAAACCAGCAAAGATATAAGAGCCCTGAATGAGAAACTAGAAGATATGGCCTTATACAGACAGGGCTTATACAGTGGACTTATACACCCCAAGAAAACAGAATACATATTCTGTTATACACATGGAACCTTCTTTAGAATAAACTATGCCTTGGGATAGAAATATAACTTACACAAAGTCACAAATATAAGGATTATCAGAAACACCCTATCAGTTCACTATGATCAACTATATCATGAGCATAATCATGATCAACTATAAAAGGAAACTGGAGAAAATCCAACAACTAGAGATTAAACAACATGCTACTCAATAACAGCTGAATCAAAGAGGAACTCAAGGAAAAAATAAAAAAATTCCTTGAGACTAATCAAGAAACTCTCCAAGAACAAAAGTCTAGGTCCACATAGTTTTACAGGTGAATTAAAATAAACATTCTGAGAAGAATTATTACCACTGATCCATAGGCTCTTAAAAAACATTAGAAAGGGGCCTGGGAGATAGCATGGAGGTAAGGCGTTTGCCTTTCATGCGAAAGGTCATCGGTTCAAATCCCGGTGCCCCATATGGTCCCCCGTGCCTGCCAGGAGCAATTTCTGAGCATGGAGCCAGGAGTAATCCCTGAGCACTGCCGAGTGTGACCCAAAAACCACAAAAAAAATTTAAAAATAGGAATCCTTCCTAATTCCTTTAATGAAGCTTCATTCCCAAACTGGCAAAGGCACCTTCAAAAAGGAAAACTATAGGCCAATATCACTATAGACCAATGAACATAGATGCAAAAATCCTCAACAAAATTTTAGCAAAACAAACCCAACACTACATCCAAAAGACTATACACCATGGCCAAGTTTGTTTCATACCAGGGATGCAAGAATGGTTCAACATATGCAAAATTATCAATATCAAACACCTCAACAAAAAGAAAGACAAAAATCACATGATTACATCAATCGAAGCAGAGAAGGTGTTGGACAAAATCCGACACCCATTAATGCTAAAAACAGCAAAATAGGACCAAAAGGAACCTTCCTCAAGATAGTTACAGCTACCTATAGAAAGCCCGCAGCCAACATTATCCTTAATAGCAAAAATCTGAAAACATTTCCACTAAGGTCAGGAATTAGGCAAGGCTGTCCATTCTCTCCATTCTTATTCAATATAGTTTTAGAAATCCTAGCAATAGAATTCAGACCAAAATAAAAGGAATCAAAGTAATCATAATATTATAGACTCAACACAATGCCTATCCAAATTCAGACATAATTTTTAATGACTTAGAACAATGCATTATAAAATTCTGGAACCAAAAAAAATCCAGGTTGGACAAATATATAGTGAAAAACAAGAAGCTGGGTGGCATCTTTTTACCTAACCTCAATCTTTACTATAATGTCATAGTGATACTAACAACATGGTCCTAAAACAAGGACAGAATCTCAGACTAGTGTGTAAGGAGAGAATATCCCAAAGACATAACCCCAAATATATGGTCAACTAATATTTGACAAAAAGCCAAGAACTTGAAATGGAACAAAGACAATCTCTCAACAAATGATGCTGAAACAACTAAATAACCACCTGTAAGAAACTGAAGATTGATCTATTCCTCACACCGTACACAAAAGTCAACATAAAATGAATTAAAGACTTTGAAATCAGACCCGACTCTAAAATGTTTATTAAAGAAATATCAGGCTGAATACTCCAAGATCTATATATCAAAAAGTCTTTGAGTATAGAATGCCCATGACAAGACTTTAGCATCAAACCTAAATAAATGGGACTACATCAAACTAAAAAATTTCTACACGGCAAAAGAAACCCTAGAAGACACTTAACAGACATGATACTCTACTTAGAAAACCCTAAAGACTCTACCAAAAAGCTTCTATAAACTATAGACTCATATAGCAAAGTGGCAGTCTACAAATTAACACACAAAAATCAATGAGGAAGAAATAGACATTAAGAAAACAAACCCATTCACATTAGTGCCACACAAACTCAAATATCTTGGAGTCAACTTGACTAAAGATGTGAAGGACCTATACAAAGAAAACTATAAAACACTGCTCCAAGAAATAAAAAAGGACACATGGAAATGGAAACACATACCCTGCTCATGGACTGGCAGAATTAACATCATTAAAATGGCAATATTCCCCAAAGCATTGTACAGATTTAATGCGATCCCTCTAAAAATACCCATGACATTCTACAAAAAAGTGGATGGAGCACTCTTGAAATTCATTCAGAACAATAAACACCCTCGAATAAAGGAATATGGGAGACATTACTTTCCCCAATTTTAAATTGTATTACAAAGCAATAGTTATCAAAACAGCATGGTATTAAATAAAGACAGATCCTCAGATCAGTGGAATAGGCTTGAGTACTCAAGACTGTTTCCCATACAATCACTTAATCTTTCATAAAGGAGCAAGAAATCCTAAATGAAGCAAAGAAAGGCTTTTCAACAAGTGGTGTTGGCACAACTGGCTAGCCACTTGCGAAAAATTGAACTTAGACCCCCAGCCAATATCATGTATGAGGGTAAAATCCAAATGGATTAAAGACCTTGATATCAGACCTGATACCTTAAGATATAAAGTACAACACATAGGTACAACACTCCATAACATTGAGACTAAAAGCATCTTCAAGGAGGAAACTGCACTCTCCTAAAAAGTGAAATCAGAGATTAACAGATTATGAAAATTTCTTGATAAAACTCCCCCAATATATCCTTTTTCTCTGGTTTATGTCTTCTATTAGAACCTGAAGCACATAACCATTCAGACCACTGAAATTGTCAACTGTGAACCACAGACTTATATTACAGGGCCTACTCATCAAATATATTTGGGCAAATTAATTTTTCCTTTATCTCTCCTTCTCTCTCTTCTACCTACTTCTTTCCTGCTCCCCTTTATTCTTTCACTTTTTCCTCTTCATTACCAATTCAATCCTTGGCAAATAAAATCCACTGATAGTTTTTCTTTAAAAAGAAACTCGATATGTAAAATGCAGGGAACAATACCACATAAGATAGCCACCTACATAGGTAGGCATTATTAACTCATTGTTTAGTACTCGAAACGTGAAATCTATGTGTATCCTAAATTGCTGCAGCCATTATCTAACCCTGAAACCTTCATTTAGCAAGGCACAACCCCATCACTGATGAAATGCCTTGAAATTGGGAAAACCTCCCAACTCCGATGCACCACTCAATCTCTTTCATTTGATTTATTAAATTTATAAAAATTTATAATTTACTATATTTACATATTTTCTGTTCTCCTCTCTTATTTTCTGCTCTACCTTCCTCTCTTTCCTTAGCTATACCTGAGTTAATTATTTATCTTAATTCAACCAGTCCTTAAGAGCTCAGACACATCCTATTTAGGATCAGGCCTTTAACAACAGCTTAGGAATAGATTACTAATGTAGGTCATTATGTGGACATGGTACATAGGGAGAGGATTCCTCTGTGATAGTCAAACGTAAATTGTAAACAATCCATGCCTATAATGTATAGAGCTCCTCCTACATACAATTCCTCTTACCCCCTTCAAAAATCCAACTATCCCTTCACTCCCCAATCTCAATCTAATATCCCGTCTTATTAAATATCTTTCACCTCATTTTTTAACCCCTTAGGTATCAAGACTGCTCTCCTGCCCCAATAAATCATTATCCAGCTCCCAAGTGAAGGGCCACCCACTCAGCCCCTCATCTCTTCCCCTGGCAAGAAACTACAACCAACACTCCTTCTGACACATTCTTTGTGGACCTTCTTCTCATTCCCCCAAAAGATGGACTGTTGCTTGATTCTGGATTCAGCTCCAGAAGGAGCTTCAGTGCAAGAACTCTACCAGAGCTCTTTCTGCCACAAATCATTTCTGAAATTCAAAAAGAACAGGCCTTGTGATGAAAATGTTCCCTGGATTCCATCCCCAACAAGAATATCTCAAAGGACAATGGGGAAGCTTATATTTCCTTTTAAGCTTAAGACTTCTATAGTACTACCTCTTAAACAGTTTATCCCCAAATGTATGAATGTATGGTAGCCACCTGCATAATTTTATTCCCTTTGTCTTTTTTTTTTATTTTCTTCTCCTCCTTAACTTCATCTCTTTTTGTTCTTCTTGGTACAAAAGCCTACAAGAATAAGTCTTGCCTGGGATTAAAACACAGGTCAAAACCAGGGCACAGAGATGATGGAGCCTGACACTCTCACATCCAAATGCACCAGCAATATAATATAGCACCATTTCTTTTTGCACAGGAATTCTCAAAATGGGAGTATTTTACATATAAAACAAGCTCTTAACTACTCGGGATAATAATCATACATTTTTCAATACAGGAGCACCTTCCACCTTGAACACATGTTATGTGATCCCAACATAGACTCCATGTGTTTAGACAGTAACTGTCCAGCCCCAAACCCTAGATATCAGACATTGAACCAACACAGTTCTCTGCAACAGCTCCAGGAACCAAACTCCCTAAGGGACATTTTTAATACTGCTCTGACACCAAAAGAGCCCTTTTAATATGACATCCTGACAATGAGGAAATGGCAACAGCTTGATCTAAGAGCAGGTTGTTTTACCTCACCACCTAACGATAAGATAAAAACAGAAGACACGTCATCCTTTGATCTGTGCAAAAGTCAAGACACTAACTACAGGAGACTGACACTGACAACCATGACTGGCCAAACCCTATCTCAGGACCAACAAAAAATACTTTTGTCTAGGTTTTGGTCTACAACCTGTACAAAAACCAAATTATCTAATGCCAGAGGCCTAACTGAGACAACTGCAACTGAACAGAACTTCTGGAAACATAGTGAACGACTATCCTAGGATTCTTCCTAGGATCACTGCAAAAACCAACTACAGAAGACTGATTAAAACATCAATGATGGTACATAACTTCTATAACTGTAAAGAAAGACTTCATTCTATGATCTATGCAAATACAAAGATATCTAGTTACCAAGGTCTGATTTTATCATCCACAACTGAACGAAAAGTTTTCAGACATCACAAAAGGACCTAGGGGAGAGAATAAGAGCCTGTACAGAACATGTAGTTATTACCATGACAGTATACTTCAAGGGTAGAGAAACTCTGTATCTCTTAGGTCAAGGGATTTCCCTTTCTAATCTCCCCAATATTTACTGTGCCTATGCAAAACAAAAAGCATAATTGTATTCTTGTTATTCCTGGTGTTGCCTTTATTGTGCTCTTTTTATCTCAAGATTGTGGTTATTGTTTGGTTGTTGTCTTCATTGCCATGGTGCTTATTTCTGTGGTGATTTTTGGGGGGTTTGTTTGAGTTTTTTGGTATTGTTTTTAGGGTTTTGTTCCTTTTTCCTGTTCTTCTTTTAAATTGATATTTATAGCCTCTAGAAGGACTCCTCCCATTTTTTATTGTTTCATCTTTGCCCCCTTTTTTTCCTTTCCTTCTAACAGAACCACATAACTTGAACCATCTTGTATTGCCTCATAAATTGAGGGAGAACTAATGGAGTGTACCAAGACCAAATTGTCATTTAAACATGGTGTAGAAAAATCAGACTTATAACCAAATCAAAAGCCAACGACAACAGAATTGATACCCAATCTACACAAGCTAGACACAGAGGGCACCACATATACTAGCAGCCCCGGTGGTAAAGTAGGGGGATATGAGATGCATGCTGGGAACAGGGGTGGAGGGAGGACAACATTGGTGGTGAGAATGCCTCTGATTCAATATCCATTATATTATAAAGAAACCAGCAACAATAGAAAAAATGGTTTAGTGAACAGGTATGTAATTGGCTTTTTACTACAAAGGCCTATAATAATAATATCTTAAGGTATTTATCCACATAACTATGCGAAAAATAGGATAAGAGCCAGAGACACTAGCAGCAGTGATTATTAACAATATTTTTAATGCCCTAATTTTATCAAGTATAAAATAATCATTAAGCTTCTTTGTCTACAGTGCTTCTTGGAAACAAAGAATGGACATACTAACCTTAAACCTCAATACTCATTCATACTAGATACAATATACAGTGTTCAATATGATAATGTCTCAAAATAATTTCCTCATTTTTTATTTATGTCTTCTAGTAGGATCTAAATTATATCATAATTCAGACCACTGATACAGTCAATGCACAGCACAAGCTTATGTTACAGGTCTTAGTCATCGAATACATCTTTGCAAATCACTATTTCCACTCTCTCTCTCAGTCTCCCTACTTCTTTTTCTTCTCCCCTTACTTTTTTCTTCTCCTCTTTCTTCTGCTTATTCTACTTCAACTCAACCTAGGTTATATAAAACCCACGCTGACAATTGACAATTGCTCCCTAAGACAGGAATCACAATACCTAAGATGCAATAGACAATACTACATAGGGTAGCCAACAATAGTAGTCTGAACTACCACATTACTTAGTACCCTAAATGCAAAACCTATGCATATCCTAAAATGCTCCAGCCACTATTTAACACTGAAATCTTCACTTAGCAAAGCCCAGCTTTGTCAGTGATAAAGTGTCTAGAAACTGGAAAACCTTCCAACTCCAATGCAATGACAAATTTTTTCTTTCTAACTTAATTCTACTGTACCTACTCATCTTTCTTTTATCTTCTTTCTAATATTTTGTTATCCCTTTCTCTCTCTCTCCTAAACTATATGTAAACTTTTTCTTTGCTTAATTCAATTATTTCTTAGAGCTCAAACCCATCCTATGAGGGATAGGACTCTAAAAACAACTTAAGAATAGATAATTAAGACTCCGCCCTACTGCGCTCTATTGGGGGAACTGTGGACTGAGGGGACACTCTTTCTGTGCTGCTGTCTTTTCTGAAATCTTGGAGCTCTCCCCAAAGACCAGAGCCCTGGGAAGTGAATCCAGAGGTCGCTGCAAGCTGGGGCTGCCAGCCTACTAATGAGTGAGTAAGAACCGGCTTGCTGAGGACATTCCCAATTGGAGAGCTGGTTGCTCCTCCCACGGGAGACTCTGCCCTACTGTGCTCTACTGGGGAAACTGTGGACTGAGGGGATTTTCTTTCTGTGCTGCTGTCTTTTCTGAATTCTTGGAGCTCTCCCCAAAGACCAGAGCCCTGGGAAGTGAATCCAGAGGTCGCTGAAAGCTGGGGCTTCCAGCCTACTGATGAGTGAGTAAGAACTGGCTGGCTGAGGAGATTCCCAATTGGATACCTGGTTGCTCCTCCTACAGGAGACTCTGCCCTACTGCGCTCTACTGGGGGAACTGTGGACTGAGGGGACTCTCTTTCTGTGCTGCTGTCTTTTCTGAATTCTTGGAGCTCTCCCCAAAGACCAGAGACCTGGGAAGTGAATCCAGAGGTCGCTGCAAGCTGGGGCTGCCAGCCTACTAATGAGTGAGTAAGAACCTTCTGGCTGAGGAGATTCCAATAGGAGAGCTGGTTGCTCCTCCTATGGGAGACTCCGCCCTACTGTGCTCTACTGGGAGAACCATGGAACTGAGGGGACTCTCTTTCTGTGCTGCTGTCTTTTCTGAATTCTTGGAGACCCAGAAGAGCACGGCCGCGAAGCAAAGCCCATCACAACACGCAGGAAACACCACATTACTGGCGTGCCAATGTAGAAAGCTCATAGACAAACACTATGCACCAAGAATGAGGATGATGGTTTGGATGACCTTAAAAATCACAACCCTCTGTTTAACCTCTCAGATAAGGAACTTAAAATAGAAATATGGAATATGTTTGTATAACTCCAAGAAAGCATAGATCGATCAGAACAGAACACAAAGACAGAACTCAAAAAACTCCAAGAAAGTATAGATCGATCAGAACAGAACAAAAAGACAGAATTCAAAAACTCCAAACTGAAATAGCAGGCCTGAAAAAACACGGTAGCTCTACTGAAAACCTCAGTGGATGCCCTCAACACCAGGGTATCAGCAGCTGAAGAGAGAATTGGAGTACTGGAAGATGTGATGCACAAAAACTCAACACAGCAGAAGAAATGGGAAAAGAAACTTATGACAACGATCGGGCAATGGAAAAGGTACTCAAGGAATGTGAACAGATGAAAATTGAAGTCTTTGATAAACCCAAAGGAAACAACATAAGAATCATTGGAGTCCCAGAGACCCAAGTAGAAGATCACCAGGAAGAATCAACTGTCAAAGACATCATCAAAGAGACAATACCAGAGTTAATGACTACATGCAATCAAATCCTGCATGCCCGAAGAGTACCAGCCAAAAGAGACTCAAAGAAAAACACCCCCAGACACATCATCGTTACAGTGACAAATCCTACAGATAGAGATAGAATACTGAATGCAGCAAGATCAAAAAGGGAAATTATATTCAAAGGAGCATACCTGAGACTTACAGTTGACATGTCACAAGAAACTCTCAAGGAGAGAAGACAGTGGTGGGATATTGTGACAAGACTGAAAGAAATGAATGCCTCTCCAAGAATATTGCACCCAGCCCGACTGACGTTCAGGTTTGAAGGAAGTATGCATAGCTTCATGGATAAACAACAGCTTAAAAACTTCACAGAAGATAAGCCAGGCTTAAAGTAAAAACTGATAGGTCTACTCTAAGACAAGAGAGACCAACAAACACAGGAAAGTTATCTACAAAGATGACATCAAACCCTATAACAGTCATCTCCCTCAATGTTAATGGACTTAATTCACCAATTAAAAGACACAGAGTGGCAATGTGGGTCAAAAAGTTGAAACCAACCTTCTGCTGCCTGCAGGAAACCTATTTGAATAGACAGAGTAAACATAGACTCAGGACCAAGGGCTGGAGGAAGGTCATAGAAGCGAACAATACCTTCAAAAAAGCTGGGGTGGCCATATTAATATCTGATGACATCAACTTTATACTCAGAGAAGTGGTAAGGGACAAAGACGGTCATTATGTTCTAATTAAGGGATATGTACAACAGGAAGAAATCAGACTATTAAACATATATACACCCAATGAGAGACCAGCAAATTATCTAATACAGCTACTGACAAATTTGAAAGAAGAAATCAATGATAACACAATAATTATGGGAGACTTTAACACGGCCCTATCAACACTCGATAGGTCAACCAGAATGAAACCCAACAAAAACATACGGGTCCTGAAAGGAGAAATGGAAGAAAGAGGACTAGTAGATGTTTATAGGACACTTCATCCAAAAAAACCTGGATACACATTCTTCTCCAATGTACATGGGTCATTCTCCAGGATAGACTATATGCTGACACATAAAACATACCTCCATAAAATCAAGGGGATAGAAATCTTGCAAGCTACCTTTGCGACCACAGGGCTCTGAAATTAGATGTGAACCACAAATCCACACAGAAGAAAAATATTATCAGCTGGAAATTAAACACCATGCTACTGAACAGCCAGTGGGTCCGAGATCAAATCAAAAAGGAAATCAAAACTTTCCTGGAAACAAATGATAATGAAGACACCACTACCCAGAATCTATGGGACACAGCAAAAGCGGTCTTGAGAGGAACATTTATAGCTCTACAAGCACACATCAGGAAGGAAGAAGGGGCTTACCTGAATAACCTAATGACACAGCTCAAAAAGTTAGAAAATGACCAACAAAAGGAACCAAAAATAGGGAGACAGAAGGAAATTACAAAGCTGAAAGCAGAACTCAATGAAGTGGAAAACCGAAAATCAATCCGAAAGATTAACGAAAACAGAAGT